>CM069131.1:98203029-98238029 GCA_035221665.1 Okamejei kenojei
AAGGGAAATGATTTTTTGAGTAGAGGTAATTGTGTTTATAAAAGTATGAGTAAGGATAGTAATGGTGGTAGGTTAATGGAAATGAGGAACCAAAGGGTTGCATCAGAGCATCTCTGAATAAACGGAGTAAAGATGCAAATGTGGACTGTGGTGAGTGGGATCTGAATGAAATGTGCCGAATGTCAAGAATGATGTGTTGGATGCAGGGCTGGAGGGGTTAAATTTGAGGACAGTGGACACTTTGTGCTTTTCCATATGGGGGTAAGGAGCGTGGAGCAGTAATAATAGAACACGAGAGGAGACATGGATGAGAATCCAGTAAAGAACATGGAGGGGATGGGTAGGCATTAAAAAAAGTCCTCTTTCTTACTACACATTTCTTAAAGTCAACTTAAGAATGGTCCCAACCAGAAACATTCATCTTACATGTTCTACAGAAATAGAGATACAGCATGGTATCAAGCCACTTTCGGCCCAACTTGCCCACACCGATCAAGATACCCCATCTATACTAATCTCACCTCCTGTGTTTTGCCCGAATCCTATAAAAACCATTCCTATCCATGTGCCTGTCCCTAATTCCCTTTAAATGTATGTTATGGTAACTTCATCAACAACCACTCTGGCAGCTTGTTCGTAACCCACCACCACGGAGATAAAATTTTCCCCCTCAAGATTTCCAATTAAATCTTTCCCCCCTCTCCACCATAAACCTATGGAAATGTAGAAGATTTAACAAAAAAAACCAAAATAAAAAATAATAACTTAATAATAATAATAATCATACTAATAATCAAAATAATAATAATAATATTACTAATAATATATTTATTGGTCATGCACAGAGGTACAACAGATTTGGTAAGCAGCTTCCATCCGATTAATCACTTAATTAACTAAAGATATAGACACCCAGGAAAGATTTAAATGAAACAGTAGAACAGTATAAAGTGCAAATAGTCTGTGCAGTCAATCCGAGGGAACAGTTCACACGCGGGGGGGGGGGGGGGGGGGGGGGGAGGGGGGGGGGCACTCAGCTGGGCGGTTTCTGAGCAGCCATATCTGTCGGAAGGTAAGAAGTTCGAACAGACTAATGCCAGGTGTGTGATATACTAGACCACTACAAGGTCGAATGGAGGATGAAAAGTGAAGGAATTACGTTTAAAACAAAAGACAAGAGAGATTGATGAAAATTAAATCGGATGCAGGACATCCTCAGGCATCAGACAGGTTCCATTCTTACCTACATTTTACCCCAGGAAAAGTCGATTTGTCCAAAGTGAAAGATGGACATCTACATCTGCATTCATAGGAATGACCACCATACGTACATTGGACCTTTGGAATTTATAACTGAACATTGGCATTATATGTGCAAAAGTCACATAAAAGAACAATAAAATAAAAAATAAGAGCATAGCAAGTTTGTTAGTATTATATTGCTTGAGTTTATTATTGATTACTGATCAGAAAACTGAAAGTAGATTAATATTGTCATTTTTTGTTTGGGAGACTGGAAGACGCAGGTATGCTTTATTGAATGTGAATACTTTATTACGCATGTGACAAGTCACAGAGTGAAATTCTTTGCTTGCATAGTGTCTGAATGTATTCCCAAATATTTGCCCATAAGGTCACTTACAAAGTTAGAAATCAAATGTTAGATTACAAAATGCATTGGCAACAATCATTTATCAATCTAATTGATCATTTTATTGAGTACAAGACCCATCACCATACCCTGCTGTGAGTGACATCTATTGCAAGAATAATTCAAAGGTTTTATAAGGAAAAGGTGAGCTTAATAATGGGGAGGAAAAGCAATACACTGTACAAAAATCGATGTCAATCCATCTCAGCAGAAAAGAAAAGAAAAATTGGGCAATTTTTTATTGTGGCGGTTAAAATATGGTGGATGTACAATGGTAACATAGTTCTGTACTGCCATGAAACACTGGAAAACCAGTGATGGGCTATACTGTGATGAATTTGAATGCAGGAAAAAAAAGTATATAAATATAATTACATAGGTCCTGGTGAGGCAATATTTGAACAAATGTATACATATCTGATCTCCCTTCCGATATACTTAATTGAAGGAATACAGTGAAATGTTTACTTGATTGACTCCTGGAAGTTTCGAGAGATGGAGATATATGAGGAGGAGGGGTTGGGATGGGAGTTGTCCGATCAAGAGTAATCGTGCAGAATGAGCATGACAGCCTTTAGTATCAGAAGAATGAGAGATTAGCTCATTGAACTGCTGAGTTTTTCCAAAATTATTTTGGGATTTTGCTGTTGTTTCTCCTGGCCAAGGGTAAGTATGTCTGAATAAGGATCTGCCCATTTAAGACTGTAAAAAATAATGTCTTAATTCAAAGAGTGGTGAATCTTCAGAAAAAAACTACAAGAATGCACTGTCAAATTAGTTGCGGAATATTGACAATACAAATGTCCAATTGTATTTGTAGAAATGCAGTACATTAAGGGATGTGAGATTTGTGCAGGAAAGTGCAGCAGAAAGATGGAACCATTTAAAGGTCAAGGAAAATGAGCTATGATATTGTTTGAATAAAACAATAGACGAAGGAAAGAATAGCCATCTCCTTCTTCTTTTTCTTACATTCTCATGTATTATGGATAAGAGGGAGTAATTTTGCAGTAAAAACATGGCAGCAAGGGGGTGCGTCAAATAGGCAGGAAATGGTGACAACTTTTGTGCGACAAAAATCACATAGAGGTGCTGCCTCAAATCATTGATGCCCTTGCATGTTGGAATATAGTGACAATTTTGGGCACCAAAACTGAGGAAGGATGTGCTGCCTCCTGGTGTGGCCCAGAGTACGTTTACAAGAATATCCTCCCCAGGAACCATAGGATAAACTACGATGACGTTTTGTCGGCATATGGCCTGCACTCGCTGGAGTTATAGAAGAATGAAGGGACCACATTGAAGCATACAAATAGTGAAAGGCTTGGGAATCGAATGGATGTGGAGAGGGAATGTTTCCACTAGTGGGGAGAGTTCAAGACTAGAGTCATAGCCTCAGAATTAAAAGGACTTTTTTATAGAAGGAGATGACGAGAAATTTATTTAGTACAGAGGATGGAGAATCTGTGGATTCTTTTTCACCACTGAAAAGGCAATGCGCTGTCATTGATATGTTTTAAGCCAGAGATTGATAGATTTTAATTAGTATAGGTGTCCAGGTTATGGGGCGAAGGCAGAGAATGTGGATACGAGGGAGAGATAGATCACCATGATTGGATTGCTGAGTAGACTGATGGCTGAATGGCCTAATTCTACTATCACTTACACCTCATGACCTAATGTGTCACGGACGGTGGCGCGAGGGCCGACGGGAAGAGAGGGCCCGTAGCATGTAGTCCTATTGCCATCATGATAGGACGCAAACCGTAAACTAGGTGCAGGATGCGTGCGCGAGGGTATAATCGACCATTAACCAAGAGTCCGAAGACGGAAATGCCTAAAACAAAAACCGAATAACGGATGGAGCCTATAATGCCAAACTAACCAGAAAACCATAAGGGAGGGGACGCCCTTAGAAAAACCCAACAGGAACCTGGAAAGAAAAGCGCTGCGTCACCTTATAAGCAAAAACCTTATTGCAACCCCGACTGCCACTCTCTCTGTCAAAAACGCCAACTAACCGAAAAACAAGCGTCGCCTACAGGCCCACAAAGGGATCGACCTGCCGCTCTCAACAGTAAAGTCCAATAACCCGAACTTGACCGTCCCCCCCCCCCCCTCCGTTGGGGGGGACTTGGCAGCAATGGTCCGACCCCGCGTCCATCGATCACTGTGAAGGCATGAACATTGGTCCAAAACCCATGCTCCACCCGATCGCCAGCCCCGGGCGGGGGCGTGGGTGGCCGTGGGAGAGTGGGGGCTGATCCTGAGCGATGCACACCTTTGGCCGCTTTTTCAATTTGAGTCATGTCTTTTGATTTTGCTTAGGTTCAGATTGCACCCAGTCACCTTATGGCTGTTCGGGAAGGAAAAATTGAACCCACGCTCTCGTCTCCCCCTTTCTCTTCCCTCTTCTCTCTCTCCCCCTCTATCTCTACCTTCTCTCTCTCTCTCTGTTCTCTTCCTTCTGTCTCTTCTCTTCTCCCTCTCCATCTCTCTCCCCTCTTCTCTCTTCTCCTCCTCTTCTCTCCTCCTCTCTCCCCCCTCTACTCTCCTCCCTTTCTCTCTCTCCGTTCTCTCCCCCTCTCTCTCCCCTCTCTCTCTCCTCATCTCTCTCCCCTCTTCTCTCTCTCCCCTCTCTCTCTCCCTTCTCTCTCCTCCTCTGTTCATACCTCATTTCTCCTCCGCGCTCTCCACTATTTTCTATCTCGCCTCTCTCTCTTCTCTCCCCTCGCTCTCCTCCGGTCTCCACCCGCGAGAGAGAGTATCCACAGCCACTGGACCCGCGATGCACCGCCATTCGGACCCCAACCTCCACCCCAGGGGGATTTCCCCCCTCCACCCTCCGACCATGGTTCAGTACTTGGACGCACCCGTGTGGGTGGGAGGACGGAGGAGAGAGGAAAAGGGGAGGGAAAGGGAGGAGAGAGGGGAGGGGGGGAGAGAAAAAGAAAGGGGATGAAGAGAAGGAGAAGATGAGAGAGCAGAAAAAAAGTGAAGAGTGGAGAGGACAGGAGAGAGAGAAGAGGGAAGAGAGAAGCGGGGAGAGAAGGGGAGGAGAAGAAGGGAGAGGAGAGGAAGGGAGAGAGAGTAAGGGAGGGGAGAGAGAGGGGCCCAGAGAGAGAAGAGGGGAGAGAGAAGAGGGGGAGAGAGAAGAGGGGATGAGGAAAGGAGAGAGAGAAGGGAGACAGAGACGGGGGAGGTGGGGTTCATTTTCCCACACAAGCCACTGGTGACTGGCGTAATTTGAAAACCCAAGCAACCAAGTTGAAAGTGGCGAAAGTGTGCATCGCTCGGGACAGCCCCCACTATCCCACGTCCACCCTCCCGCGGGCTGCAGGGTTGTGTGGAGCGGAGGTTTGGGTCAATGTTCATGCCTTCACAGTTGATGTGTTGGACGGGCGAGTCCTGGACCAATCGCTGACAAGTCCCGCCCCCGGCAACGTCATGTCCGTTATTGCACTTTTCTGTTAAGCGGCAGTCGGTCCTTTAGGCGAGCGCCTTTCGGGTAGTGGCGTTTTGACAGAGCGGCCATTCGGCAAGTTTGCTTTTCTGGCGACGCAGCTTTTCGGTTCCTTGGGATGTGGGCATCCGCCCTTTCAGTTAGTTTGGCTTAGACGTTCCATCCTTTCGGTTAGTAGAGTTTCGACTTCGAAATCTCTTAAGGTTTATGGCGATTCGGCCTTGTTTCCATTCCGTTCTTTGGCTTCGACTTCTTTGCTTCGGCCTCTGTCTGGCGGCGGCGCGTCCGGGTACCTGACCTTTATGACCAGCGATTGCTTCATACATGAGCCGCGCTATCCTTCCAAAACACTAGGGCCATTTACAATTTACAGAACCAATTCACGTACAAATCTGTGGGAGAAAACCGGAGCACCCGGAGCAAAACCATGTGGTCTCAAGGCAAAAATACAAATTCCATACAGACATCACCTGTAGAATCATAGAATCATAGAAAATAGGTGCCTTCGAGCCTGCACCGCCATTCAATATGATCATGGCTGATCATCCAACTCAGTATCCTGTACCTGCCTTCTCTCCATACCCCCTGATCCCGTTAGCCACAATGGCCACATCTAACTCCCTCTTAAATATACCCAATGAACTGGCCTCAACTACCTTCTGTGGCAGAGAATTCCACAGACTCACCACTCTGTGTGAAAAAAGATCTTCTCATCTCGGTCCTAAAAGACTTCCCCCTTATCCTTAAACTGTGACCCCTTGTTCTGGAGTTCTCCAACATCGGGAACAATTTTCCTGTATCTAGCCTGTCCAACTCCTTAAGAATTTTGTAAGTCTCTATAAGACCCCCCTCAATCTCCTAAATTCCAGCAAGTACAAGCCGAAGTTCTATCCAGTCTTTCTTCATATGGAAGTCTTCTTACCATCCCAGGAATCACTCTGGTGAACCTTCTCTGTACTCCTTCTATGGCAAAGAATGTCTTTCCTCAGATTAGGAACCATAAACTGTAAACGCAATCTCCAAGTGTGGCCTCACCGAGAACGTGTACAACTGCAGTAGAACCTCCCTGCTCTTGTACTCAAATCCTTTTGCTTGAATGCCAACATACCATTCGCTTTTCTTCACAGCCTGCTGCACCTGCATGACCTACTTTCAATGACTGGTGTACCATGACACCCAGGTCTCATTGCATCTCCCCTTTTCCTAATTGGCCACCATTCAGATAATAATCTACCCTCCTGTTTTTGCCGCCAAAGTGGATAACCTCACATTTATCCACATTATACTGCATCTGCCATGCATTTGCCCACTCACCCAACCTATCCAAGTCAACTTGCAGCTTCCTAGCATCCTCCTCACACCTAACACTACCCCCCAGCTTTGTGCCATCCGCAAACTTGGAGATGTTGCATTTAATTCCCTCATCCAGATCATTAATATATATTGTAAATAGCTGGGGTCCCAGCACTGAGCCTTGCAGTACCCCACTAGTCACTGCCTGCCATTCTGAAAATGACCCGTTTACTGAAAATGACCCGTAGTCAGGATCAAACCCAGATCTCTAGCACTGTAAGGCACCAACTCTACTGCTGCACCACCGTGCCACCCATTTAAGGTCAAGGAACACAGCTATTCACTGCTAACGACTTCTGGATTTATACAGATTCCGGAGCCCATATTTTCCAGCTTGCTTTCTGTCTATCTTTGTATCACCTGTGGTGCAGTCACTTCCATCACAATAACTGAAATCTACCATGCTACAACATTTATTTGGCTAATCATAGCACTCAATTAAATATAATCTGTTTCCAATAGGCTAGGTATAGCATTGGAAGCATCAGATCTTTGGATACCATTTTGCAAATAACTCTCCTGAGCTGATTGTACTGATTGTGGATGATCAACCATGATCATATTGAATGGCGATGCTAGCTCGAAGGGCTGAATGGCCTACTCCTGCACCTATTGTCTATTGTCTATTGTCATCACAATAGTCTGTTAATTTGTTTATCAATGGTTGACTGGAATTATTATTTGTCAACCTGTTCATACCAGAAGAACATTTTATAAAAACCGTGTTTACATTTGTGTTCCAAATGATTTGCGAAGCCTACTACCATGGATTTTCCGAAATGCTTGTTGTAACAGCAGAATAACTTTATGATTCATGTATGCAGATTTCAATACCTCACATACTATTTATTGGTCTTTTCTCATTTGACAGATTATTCTGCTTCATTTTCCAAAATGCGTAATATTTTGATTTTTCCTCTATGGGACTAACTCTCATCTCTGCCTCCAAATTATTCACTAAATCTTCCTCCATCCACTTTATTATTTTGCCATTTAGATTGTATCACCTATGGTGCTGCCAATGGCTCTACATGTGCATCACAGGAACTTTGATTGCCATTTGTGTGAGTGATAGCGTCTTCATTTAATGTCCCTTCTGATATACTCCAATGAGGCAATGATAATGTACTGGAGTGTTAGACCGAATTATATAAGTAAGTAAGTAAGTAAGTAGTAAGCCATTTACAGCACACCAATAAAAATAAAACACAAACATTAAAAGAAGAATTTAACATTAAACATAAAAACATCCCCCCACTTGGGTTCCCACTGTGAGGGAAGGCAGCAAACCAGTCCTCTTCCTCTTGTTCACCCCGGGGCCTATTTGAGGCAGTCGCCGCAACGACGGCCCGATGTAAACTTGGAGATAATTGCATTCAATTCCCTCGTCCAAATCATTAAATATTTATTGTAAATAGCTGGGGTCCCAGCACCAAGCCTTGTGGTACCCCACTAGTCACTGCCTGCCATTCTGAAAAGGACCAATTTATTCCAACTCTTTGTTTCCTGTCTGCCAGCCAGTTCTCTAACCACATCAATACTGAAACCCCAATACCGTGTGCTTTAAGTTTGCATACTAAATCTCTTATGTGGGACCTTGTCGAAAAGCCTTCTGAAAGTCTAGATATAACACATCCACTGGTTCTCCTTATTCACTCTACTAGTTACCTCGTCGAAAAATTCTGTAAGATTCGTCAGACATGATTTACCTTTCATAAATCCATTGCTGACTTTGTCCAATGATTTCACCACTCTCCAAATGTGCTGCTATTCCATCTTTAATAACCGACTCTAGCAGTTTCCCCACTACCGATGTTAGGCTAATATCTGTAATTCCCCGTTTTCTCTCTCCCTCCCTTTTCAAAAATTGGGGTTACGTTAGCTAACCCTCCAATCCTCAGAAAACTACTCCAGAATCCTAAAGAGACTTTTGAAAAATAACACTAATGCATCCGCTAAATCTGGGGTTACTTTTCCTTAAGTACTGTGGATGCAGCCTATCTGGCCCTGCGGAGTTATCGGACTTTAATCCATTCAATACCCAAAACACCACTTCCCGGCCTACCTGGATTTCACTCACTGCCTCCATCTCATTTGACTCCCGGTCCCAGCTATTTCCAGTAGATTATTTATGTCTTCCTCAGTGAAGACAGAACCAAAGTAGTTATTCAATTGGTCTGTCGTGTCCTTGTTCCACATGATCAATTCACCCGTTTCTGACTGCAAAGGACATACATTTGTTTTAACTAATCTTTTTCTCTTCACATATCTATAAAAGCTTTTGCTGTCAGTTTTTATGTTCCCTGCCAGTTTTCCTTCATAATCTATTTTCCTTTTCCTAATTAAGCCCTTTGTCCTCCTATGCTGGACTCTGAATTTCTCCCAGTCCTCTGGTAGGCTGCTTTTTCTGGCTAATTTGTATGCTTCATGTTTTGTTTTGATACTATCCCTGATTTCCCTTGTTATCCATGGCACTACCTTCCAAGATTTATTATTTTGCCAATCTGGGATGAACATTTGTTGTAGTTTATCCATGCAGTCTTTAAATGCCTTCCATTGCATATCCATGGAATGGAAGGCATTCCATGGATGCCATTGCATTTGTGGAGAAAGTCAACTCGGAAAGTTTTTTGGAGTGTAGTAGCTCTAGCACAATGGTGTTGAATGCAGAGCTAATATCAACAAATAAGATCCTCACATAGGTCCCCTGGTGATCTAGGTGCTATAGGATGAACTGCATCATCCACAGATCTATTGGCCCAATATGCAAAATGCATAGGGTCCAGCAGGGGGATTGTGATATTTTTCAGCTTGGCCATGCTGGAGTCTCTGCAATGGAACTTCATCACATGACTTTCTGACCGGTCATAAAAGCTACCAGTCAACCGTGAGACTCCTAGATCACATCAAATACATTTGCGAGAATGCATGAAAAGGGGCAATAAGGTTTAGTTTATATTCAAAAACATATATCTGTTTCCAAAAAAAATTATAATTTGTCCTACTATATTGTTGTAATCAAAATCTGTGGACCCAGTTGGATCAGAAGTGGAAAATGTCAGTCAACCTTTCCTCAAGGAACAGGCCAGAAGATAGCATACTGAATGAATCTAAAGTGGGATACTGTTGGTTACTAGATGCTGCAAGCACCAGCACAGAGGGTGTGGTATGTTCTTATATTCACCCAATTGTAACTACCACAGGTGAAGATCTCCAAAACAAATCTTACAGGCACACCACCTTGATGTATTGATTGCACACCATACCTATGCAACATACTAGTCAATTAAAATTATAGCGCTGCCCAGGATCCCCACAGCACCAGGCTATTCGAAAAGTCTATATACACCTAATGTAGACACAAAAATGCTGGAGTAACTCAGCAGGTCAGGCAACATCTCTGGAGAATCCTGTTAGGTATAGGGATATGGGGACAAAGCCCATATGGGGACATTGCATTATGGGGTTGAAAGCAGGAACGGGGTTGCTGAATCTGGATGATCAGCCATGATCATATTGAATGGCAGTGCTGGCTCGAAGGGCCGAATGGCCCACTCCTGCACCCATTTTCTATGTTCTATGCAAAAGCATAAGTAATGTTTCAGGTTGGAGCCTTTCAGTCAGAATCCTTCGCAGATCACCTATTTTTTTTCTCCAGATATGCTGCCTGACCTGCTGAGTTACTCCAGCAGTCTATCTTCGGTATGAACCCGCATCTGCAGTTCCTTCCCCCACTATTTAGACCTTGCGAGCTCATAACGAAAGAGACTGAATCAATATAGTTGACCATGCCAACATATCATCAACTCAGCAGAGAACCCCAGTTATGGACCCTGCAGTGAGAATTCTGTCAGTTTCGGTGGTAACTTACACCACAGTTGTTTGAGCTCCGAACTCTTTTAGCATCCGAAGCATTAAAGTCAGCAAAGTAAATTCATTCAAAGTAGCTTCATTCTTGATTTTTAAGTAATGCAGTGGCAGCGTGGGGTGTAGCCTCATGAGATAGCAGAGTTGTCACAGGAGAAATGCATGCCGTGTTCCTACATCTCTTCAGGAGAGCCTGGCTGATTCAGCTTATTAACAATTGTCTGATTGGTGTTAAAGTGCCCAAGCTGCCGTTGAGATGGTGCAGTGCGCAGGAAAGCTCTCACTGCATTAACTCAGAACCGTCACAAGTGAGTAATCAGCAGCATCATGTTTGTTGTTCATTGGGATTAAACCTCAGGAGGAACAGCATCGACGGAAGAGCAGAAAACGCTTGCAATTCTCTTGATACAACTCCAATTCTATTGAGTTGTTATGCGATAGAAAGGAGGAATAAAACAGCTAAGGTACAAAATAAACTGAAGACTTCTCTAACACCAGCATACCAAGGTCAAAATAGAAACATTCAGTGGGAATAACAACTGAGAATTTTTCCCTCAGAAAATGTATTAGTTGAGCTGTTCAAAAAAAAAAACTCCTGAATAGAGAAGTAGTGGAGAATGTGACCCCTGCGTGACCTTACATGGTTGTGCAGGTCATGTACGATTTCCCAGCTTCGTCAATTTTCCGGTCTTTAATTTTAATGAAAGGAGCCAGGATCACTGGTGAATTGACAATGTTGACCTCTGTACTCAATCCTCCCAAACTACTCTCTTGTAATCTCACAAAATGTACTCTTTTTGTTTAAACTGATTTTCTTGCTAGGCCACTTGATTTTCAGAATTGAGTTAGTGAACTTTATCTGGATAAGAGCCCTGCTTGTTGTAAGGTACCAAACTGTAAACTCATTACACGTAGAATGATCTGTCATCTCAACTCTGCATCAGAGTTATTTTCAGAATTTTATTAATTTAATTCATTTGTTACAGTTTCTAAAATTAATTAGCTATAGCATCAAAGGCTTAGGTGCATTCAGATCTACAGAGACTGCGGATAACACTTCATTACCTCTGTGCTGTGCAGTCAGAATCCATACATCGAAAAAATGTCAGGTTATATTAAAACCTGTATGATATGCCCTGTTTCTATTTATTAGCTTAAATTCCCAAAGTACAAACAATAATCTTTAAAAGAGTTACATTCCTGCAACAGGAACACTAATTCTTTTGGGTGGACTCAATAACTGGGATTGCACTTGCTCAAAATCATACTTAAATCTTGATGGTCCTCTGGTGCAAATTTGCTCTTGCAGTATTTGCAGCAGCGTGTATACATTTTACCTGAAATAACATTTGAAGTGACAATTGGGGCTCTGCCGAATTTTACATGTAGATATTTGTTTCTCTCAGGAGACTAGGCTATGGGAGATCTCCCAGTTATATTATAAGAAGGTACAATTATACCGTAAAAGCTAATATATCGCATGAAGTCCTATGAGAGTCTGGAATTGATAAAACTGCAAACATTCGCCTGCTGTATGTGTTTTTATCACCTATATTAAGCAAGACCCAATGCAATGGAATGACATGTAAATTTCTATGCTATAATTTCAGGGAATAAAATATATAAATCTTATTTGAAAATATGCAACAGGTCCCCCTTAACATTTGAGAACATTTGTGCAGATCATCTGGCTTTCCAGGTCATTGCTATTTGGTGAACCATAGTTTGTATAAAATAATCCTTGCAGTTATCAAGATAACTGTAGACTCAGAAGTAATTCCTTCCATACGCCAGGATACTGTTCAATTCACCTCTACCCTACTATGGACATTGTACTTTGTTTATGGAACTGGTACGTGATGCTGCTGAGATCTATGTTCTGCATTCCGTATCTTCCCGTTTGCTCTACCATTGTGCTTGAGTTTGACTTAATTGTACTTATGCATGGTATTATTTGATCTGATTGGATAACATGCAAAACAAAGCTTCTCACTATACCTCTGTAAATATGACACTAATAAACCCAAACTTAAATACAATGCATGTGAAGAAAGATGCCACAAATTGCTATAAAAGATCAAGTTAAATACAAAACAGATTTAGTAAACTAAGTTGTGGGCATGGGTTATTTGGAATTCCAAATCTATTTTGATTTTGTGCAAGGTCTATATTCTACATATTCCTATAGGAGTGGCTGTGAGCAAGGAAGAGCGAGAACTATCATGGACAAGCTTCAAGTGAAGTGACTGTCCCTTGTAGAGTCAGCGCTAACTGCCCACTCTAAATTGCCATTGTGATGGTGGTGAAGAACAGAACTCTTGAGCTGTTGCTGCCCTTGCTGTAGTGCCATTATGCTACTGCTAGTGCAAAGAAGTTACAGAATTTTGATGCAGAAATATAATATGTAGTATGCTTTAGCCAGGAATGTATGTGGCTTTGAGGTGGGAACATTAATCTCATGCTTTTGCTGAATATATCCTATGAGGTACCATGCCTTTGTAGATTTGGGAGATGTTGTTGAAGCAGTCTCAGCAAATTTCTACAGTTCTATGGATGTAGCACCATGCATACAAGTAGGTGGAGTGAGTGAATTATTAAACATAAGATTAAGTGCTCATTAAAAGTCACTTTGCTTTGCCTGAGTATTGTTGAAACTGCGCACATTCAGTTGGTGAATATTTTGTAACTCTCCCAACTTGGGCTGTGCAAGCAATTGAACATAATCATAATCATAACAGTATTTTATTAGCCAAGTGTATTTTGCAACATACAAGGAATGATTTGTCATACAGTCATACCAATAAAGAGCAACAAGGCACCCAAATAAATTGTTAACATGAACATCCACCGCAGCGACTCCCCCACATTCATCACTGTGATGGAAGGCAAAAAAAGTTCAATCTGCTTCCCTTCTTTGTTCTCCCGCCGTCGGGGCACTCAAACCTTTTGTTGTCAGGGCGATCTTAGCTCCCGCAGCCGAGGTCGAGCCCTCCGCATCGGGTCGATACATTTCTGTGGTATTAAGAGGTCAGTCAGTCACTGCAGGATTTCTGATGTCACAGCCTCTGACCTGCTGTTGTACCTACAGGTTTCGACCATTTCAGTTGATTCTGAATCAATGTTGACCCTTATGTTGATGACTATTGCGTCCTTTTATCTTGAGGTTGTGCCATATGATCCTAGACACTCTGACTAGAGGAAACATCCTCTCCACATCCACCCTATCCAGGCCTTTAACGATTTGGTAAGTTTCAATGAAGTCACCTATCATCCTTCTAAATTCCACGAGTACAGCCCCAGTGATGTCAAACGCTCATCATATGATAACCCAATCATCCCTGGGATCATTCTTGTAAACCTCCTCTGGACAGTCTCCAACACCAACACATCCTTCCTCAGATATAGGGCCCAAAACTGTGACACAATACATAGTCACTAGCCCTCTCAAAATAAATACAACATTGCAGTGCATTGATACTATATATGACATGCTATTCTAAGCACTTCATTCAACAGGAGTTGGGTCTTTTCATTTTTGTGAAGTGGCAGACAGAGCAATGTGTCAAATCATGTGTTTGCAGCGTGTGGTGGAATAAATGTCCATACTGTTGTTCAAGGCCCAGGGCACCTCCTGGTTGTTTAGTGATGAGTTGCTAAATATTTGAGACTCTTTCCCATTTCACTCCACATTCAGTGATGTGATGTGTTAGGGATGGAATCCTTCTATCCCCATAGCTTTAAGATGAATCGAGCAAAGTTTAAAGGAGATGTGTATAGCAGGATGTTTTTACGCAGAGAATGATGTGTGCCTGGAATGTGTTGCCGGTGATGGTGGTGGAGGCAGATATGTTAGTGGCACGCGAGAGGATTTTTGATAGGCATATGGATATGCAGGGAATGGAGGGATCACGTGCAGGCAGTTGAAATTATCTTGGTATCTTGTGGACAAATGCATCTGCGATAAGTAGATAGATAAAGATAATGTGAAAGTTTTTTAGTTTTCAACTCGGGTTTGACAGGAATGTCTATTGAAGGCCAAGCCATTTTTTGTCTGGAATTAATATTAAGTACTTGCAAGGGCACTTCCTTCTGTGCATAGAGTAAATTACACTGATGGTGATTAAGCTTGATCTCACAGTAGAAGTAAAATCTGGGGGCTGTCGGGCTTGCTGAGCATTCCCGCTGTTTTATAGGTCTGTCCCACAGGCGATTTTTCAGCGGACTTCCGGCGACTGTCAAGTTGCCAGCAGTCGCCTGAAAAAACGGCAACTGTAACAGCGACTGTCAGAGTGGAACACACACACACACACACTCACACTCACACGTCGCTTCCTTCACCAGCCCGTTATGCAGGTGGGAACAGGGCGAACGGAGGGAGCGCTGTCTAAAAAATTCACACTGTGCAAAGCCAAGGTGAGACAGACACACACCGCGATGAACAGGAAGATTGGCGCTGTAAAACGACGGCTAAAGCACAGTGTATAGTAAGTCCTTTAAAAGAGGGAGCGGCGGTGAGGTGGTGAGGGGAGAGAGGGGGGAGAAGGGGGGGGGAAGGAGTGGAGACACCTTTTAAGAAGCCAGAGATACACAGCTGTGAAGCTCGGCGGACATGTAACATTACCGGTCTGTTATCCTTGGTTCTGAAAACTACTGGTTACCTTTTTTTCCCCATTGAGCCAATGAAATTCACCGGTCAACACAGGCTAAAACCCACGAGAACCTCCGAGAATTTTCGATCTGCAGGCAACCCATTGTGACCTCCTGGCGACCCACCTATGTGACGATAATTCTCGTTAATCTCCATGGCGGCATCATTCTAGTCGCCGCTAATTTTTTAACATGCTGAAAAATTTGCGTCGACCATATTGAAGCCATGACTAGTTCCAAGAATGTGGGAACTCCTCACGACCATGAAGGCGAGTCCCTGGCAACCACCCAGAAACTTGTGGCGACCATGTGGTGACTGTATACTGTCCTACTTTGACAAAAGGAAGCAACTGACAGAAAGGCATCTTCTTGTAAATTAGGAAAACGTGTATTTCTTTCAGCTCTCTGTGATGGAATTTGTTACTTCTCTGGTATAAATATTTTCAAAATGTACTCAGAGAAGACATTTTGTTCACCATTGTGTAGAGCATATCTGCACATCCCTCTGCAATTGGACCCTCGACTTCCTCATTCACAGACCACACACTGTTAGTATTGATGGTAATGTGTAAGACTCGATAACAATCAGTACTGGAGCACCTCAAGGCTGCGTGCTCAGCCCCCTGCTGTACTCACTCTATACTCATGACTGTGTAGCCGGTCATAATGCGAACTCCATCATCAAGTTCACTGACGACACCACTGTAGTGGGACGTATCACTGATGGGGATGAGTCAGAGTATAGAAGAGAGATCGAGCGACTGTCCACATGGTGCCAGCACAATAACCTGGCCCTCAACACCAGCAAAACCAAGGAACTGATTGTGGACTTTGGAAGGAGTAGGATGGGGACCCACAGTCCTGTTTATATCAATGGGTCGATGATTGAAAGGGTCAAAAGCTTCAAATTCCTTGGCGCACACATCTCTGAAGATCTTTCCTGGTCCGAGAACACAGATGCAATTATTAAGAAAGCTCATCAGCACCTCTACATCCTGAGAAGATTGTGGAGAGTCGGTCTGTCAAGGAGGACTCTCTCTAACCTCTACAGGTGCACAGTAGAGAGCATGCTGACCGGTTGCATCGTGGCTTGGTTCGGCAACGTGAGCACCCTGGAGAGGAAAAGACTAAAAAAATTAGTAAACACTGCCCTATCCATCATCGGCTCCCTTTCATCGAGGGGATCTATCGCAGTCGCTACCTCAAAAAGGCTGGCAGCATCATCAAGGACCCACACCATCCTGGCCATACACTCATCTCCCTGCTACCTTCAGCTAGAAGGTACAGGAGCCTGAAGGCTGCAATGATCAGGTTCAGGAATAGCTACTTCCCCACAGCCAACAGGGTATTAAACGTGGCTCGGTCAAAACTCTAAACAATAATACCCCTTTATCTGATATTTGCACTTTATCAATTTATTTATTCATGTGTGTATTTGCGTATGTAATGGTATATGGACACACTGATCTGTTTGCCTACTATGTTATGTTGTGCTAAGCAAACAAAGAATTTCATTGTCCTGTCAGGGACACATGACAATAAACTCTTTTGACTTTGCAATACCCTAACACAAGCAATAAACTCAAGTTTGATAAAAATTGTTAGTTGCTTCCTTTTGCCAAATTAGGGCAGTATAGTCTCCTGCAGTCGCCTGTAAAAGTCGCCTAAGTGGGAAAGGCCTATTAACAGCTTTATGGCCACGTGTTGTATCTCAGCGAACAGTACAATCGTATCTGCGTCAGGAGAAGGTGAGATTGATGTCCACTCCAGTGTTTTGAGTGTAAAAATTTTGGTCTAAGTGTGTTATGATGTCATTCTGAGCTGATATTCTGAATAAATGAATGAATTAATGAATACTTTATCATCACATGTGACAAATCACAGTGAAATTCTTTGCTTAGACTTTCAATAGTCATTCCATGGTCCCCAAATTCAATGGGGCAATAGTCTCCCTATAAAGGGCGCCGACAGAGTTATATAGTATCCCAGGTCCACCTTTGTCCTCCCCCCTCCCACCCTCATGGCAGTCTCCAAATGGGAGGGTCTGCCCAATGGACTTGCAAGGTTTGTGTTCTGTATTCCGGTGGAATTACCTGTAAAGTTTTTCTTTTGACACTAAGTTTTTTTGTAATTAACTGAAGGGAAGCAAGATTTTCTGGAATTTTCTGGATGCAACTAGGAAAATGGACAAGGGGGAGTCAGTCGATGTAGTGTACTGGACTGTCAGAAAGCATTTGATAAGGTCCCATATAGGAGATTAGTGGGCAAAATTAGAGTACATTGTATTGGGGCTTGGGTACAGACATGGATAGAAAATTGGTTGGCAGACAGGAAACAAAGTACAGGGATTAACGGGTCCCTTTCAGAATGGCAGGCAGTGACTAGTGGGGTACCGCAAGGCTCGGTGCTGGCACCACAGCAATTTACAATATACATCAATGATTTAGATGAAGGGATTCAAGGTAACATTAGCAAATTTGCAGATGACACAAAGCTGGGTGGTAGCGTGAACTGTGAGGAGGATGCCATGAGGATGCCGGGTGACAGACAGGTTGGGTGAGTGGGCGGATGCATAGCAGATGCATTTTAACGTGGATAAATGTGAGGTTATCTACGTTGGTGGCAAAAACAGGTCTCACCTGCTCTGCCACTGTGTGGAGGCAGTCTCACCGGCTGGCTCACTGTGTGACAGCAGCCTTACCGGTCAGCATATCTGGAGAGAAGGAATGGGTGGCGTTTCGGGTCGAGATCTTTCGGATGCATTCTGAAGAATGGTCTCAGCATGAAACGTCACCCATTCCTTCTCTCCAGAGATGCTGCCTGTTTTGTGCCTGGGAGCTTGGGTGCATGCCACAAGCACCGAGACAGTAATAAATAAATTGTCTGTTCCACACCCGGTGTGGGTGTCGGGGTCTGGGGGGCACAAATCACCCTGGTGTGGAGGTTGGGGTCCAATGGCGGTCAGTGACTGAGGGGCGCTACTGCGGGTGCAGACGGATGAGAAAGAGAAGGGGGAGAGCAGGGGAGAGAGAGAATGGAGAAGGGGGAGGAAAATGGGGAGGGAGAGAAGGGGGGAGAGAGAAGGAAGGGAGGGAGAGAGAAGGGAGAGAGGAGGGAAGAGAGAGGAGGAGAGAGAAGAGGGGAGGGAGAGGAGAGAGAAGGGAGAGAGAGAAGGAGAGAGAGAGGGGGAGAGAGAAGCGGGGAGAGTGAAGGGGAGATGGGAGCGTGGGATTCATTTTCCCACACAAGCCATAGGTGACTGGGCAATCTGAACCCAAGTTGAAAGCAGTCGAAGGTGCGCATCGCTCGGGACAGCCCCCACTCTCCCATGGCCACCCTCTGCAGGCTGCGGGTCAGGTGGAGCGAAGGTGTGGGACAATGTTCATGCCTTCACAGTGATGCGATGGACGTGGGGGGTCTGGACCAATCGCAGAAAAGTCCGGTCCCCGGCAACGTCATGTCCGTTATTGGACATTTCTGTTGATTGGCAGTCGATTCGTTGGCCTATAGGCAATGCTGCATTTCGGGTAGGTGGCATTTTGACAGAGCGGCCATCCGGTAAGTTTGCTTTTGGGCTACACAGCTCTTCCGATCGTTAGCTTTTAGGCGTCCCGCTCTTTCGGTTAGTTTGCATTTAGGCGTCCCATCCTTTCGCTTAGTAGGCGTTTCATCTTCGCGGTTTATTTGCGTTTCGGCCTCGTTTCCATTTGGTTCTTTGGCTTAGACTTCTTTGCTTCGGCCTTTTGTCCGTCGGCGCCATGTTCGCGCACGGTATTGCCGACTCCTGCACCTATTGTCAATTGTCTATTGTAAAAAATAGCTAAAATGGACAAACCAAAGAGGGAAACTGGGTACGTTTTTAAATGATTCTTGTAAATATATATTCAAATCAAATCCAAATAGGATACAAATCTATTTTCTCTGAAGTGAAGATAATGGAAGTTGGCTAGCATCTATCCAATTCCCAATGCGCACTAGGCTACAGTGTGAAACTATGTATAATTTTGCACTAATTACAACAGGCACTAATTGGGTAACCTCACTCAAGGAAGCTATCAGAACAGATGTGGGAAATTAATTTTTTTTGCTAGCGCAGCAGGGGAGTTTCTTTTGAGGTTTATGCAAGGTGTACTCCTTAGGCAACAGAAACAGCAGTGCATTGCACCCAAATTTTGGATGAAATAAGCACTTTATTCTCAACACTGGCAGATCTCATCTCGATGGGCTGCAATCTAATATGTGCGTGATCTTTATAGATGAACGGTAATAACACTGATCTCAGAGAAACCACTGATACGCAGGTGTGAAATCGTTAAGTGTTTGAGACTGGATCCAATAGCGCTTGTTTTTTTTAATGTGCAAGACGTGCACAGAAGTGACATGAAATTGTGAGATTGTGCTAGCGATCATTTCTCGATGAAACCACAGCCATCGGTAAGTCTATAGGCCAATTCCCCTTGGCACAGCAGAGGTTCCCTGGCCTCAGTGCCCATTCATTGAGATACCAAGCTGCATCCTGAGATGAATTGGAACATAGTGCAGCCCATAACCCAATCTAATGCTCATGCAAAATAATGAGGACTCCATCATGGTGAGATTGGCAAAGGGTAATCAATTAAAGGGTGCCCGTATTTCTCGCTCTGTATCTACCAGCCTCTGTTGCTGAAGCTCAGGAAATTTCAAACCATATCACATGTCGTTACTTTGCTGATTACAGACTTTTTTCACCGAGCACATCTGAGTGTATGCCTCATCTCTGCCTCATTGCCCATCCAACACCTCGTGGAGGTGTGCGGTTACTCATGGCATGTGGTTCAGCCAGGACAGAAAATCAATTGCGGGGTATCGGATAAACAGAAAATTACCACAGTGGCGCAGTGGTAGAGATTCTGCCTTACTGCACCAGACACCCGGTACGGTCTTTACTACAAGTGCTATCTTTATGGAGTTTGTATGTTCTCCCTGTGACCTCGTGGGTTTTCTCTGGGTGCTCTGGTTTCCTCCCACATTCCAAAGACCTGCAGATTTGATAATAATTGGCTTCCGTAAAATGATCCCTAGTGTGTACGATAGAACTAATGTATGGGTGATGTGTTGAGAGGAACTGCAGATGCTGTCTGGAGAAGGGTCAACCATTCCTTCTATTCACAGATGTTGCCTGTTCCGCTGAGTTGCTCCAGCATTTTGTGTCTATCCTTAGTGGACAGGTGGACCGACGGGCCTGTTTCCACATTGCATCTCTAAACTAAACTACAACTAAACTACCACATCTGAGCTATGACATGACATTTCAATGCTTCAATGCAACTGACCTGCAGTGCGATAGAAATGCTCCTTAAACTCTCATGTCCTTCCTGGTTATCAAAGGCAGGAGCTTTTTATAACATTTTTCATTGTGAATTTACAATTACTCATTTTAGTACATGATTCTTGGTGTGAACCTTAATTCATATATTGTGGGGATTCAATTGTCACTAGCATGTTCTGCTAGTCCATCATAATAGGGTGAAATCCAATCGTCAAGAGTATTTAATGGTCATATACACCAACACAACAATGAAATTCTTATGTAAACATGGTGTCAGAGTTTTGGGCCACATCTCCAACTCTTTTTGCCTGAATTTATTTTAGTTTATTTTTTTAACATCGAACCATGGCAGGTTCTTTCCGTAAAACAGATCCTTTGGTGTTCGACAGTGAACTTGCCGAACATTGGCACATCTTCGGTGGAATTCGGAATCTTCATAGATGCTGCCCACCCAGGAGTTGCTCCCCACACAGTTGCATAAATTCTCTTCAATGTGGCGAGCACAGAGGCTTCCCTGCTGGCACAGGATTTCCATTTCCCCCGTGCTTACCTATGCAGCTCCACGTGCTACATGTACTCTGTCAGTACATCAGCGTGCGCAAGGGATACGTCACGCAGGTGGGTGCGATGATTTTGAGCATTCCAAAATCCTGGGGTGCCATGCGTTACCGTGCGTCAAGTCAAGTTTATTTGTCACATACACATACGAGATGTGCAGTGAAATGAAAAGTGGCAATGCTTGCGGATTGTACAAAACAGAATGAAACAGAATAGTAAGATTAAACGAGAACTTACCAGTTTGAAGTTTGATCTTTATTTTATGAGGAGTCGAGTTGAGGGACTACGTGAATAGAAGCCCGTACAGCCGTTGGTGCGTCAATCTTCAAAGCAGCGGAATGAATTCACAGCTAACAATGACTGAAGTATAATGGTAAGATGATAAAACTAGAACTACCAGATGAGATCTATGAGGGTGGAAGCGGAGGGCATGTAGTCCATCAACTCGACTCCTCATAAAAAAAAGATCAAACTTCAAACTGGTAAGTTCTCGTTTAATCTTACTATTTTACTTCGGAGTCACGTGAGTGACTACGTGAAGACTTCAAAGCACTGTGAATTCACGCCGCAGATCGAAATCCGCCGTTCACACTGCCTGGATTGACTCAAAAGTCGTTAACAATCAATCATGCATCATTAACACATTTGTTAAATGAATAACAGTTTATTTACAAACAAATCATAACAAACCCCTCTAACTCAGGGGGAAAGTGTAACAGTACTCAAAACAGAATCAGCAAACATCCCGAGCCTTGAAATCGGCTTGTGATAAAACCTCTGAAAAGTTAGCTCACTGGACCATCCTGCGGCCGCGAGGATATGGTCTATTGGCACGTCCATCGCCCTTGCCGCGGAAGTTGATGCCGCCCTGGTGGAATGAGATTTGAATTTATCAGTATCAATTCCAGCACTTGCCAGGACCTGCTTTAGCCACCTTGAAATTGTTTGCACCGACACCTTACTGTGTGATTTTTTGTGACTAATAAACAAAGCCGACTGTTCCTCTCAGAGGTTGAGTAATCTCAATGTAACGAGATAAATGTGAGACTACACACAAGCGATCATCTGCGGGATATGCTGAAAACACAATCTTACATCCTGTCTTGCCTCTTCTATTATGTTTAAGCAAATCATAGATATAAAATATAATGGCATCTGCCGACACATGCATTCTATCCAGCCGTAGCTTTTGCAACGTTTGTACACGTTGAGCTGAAACCAACGCCATAAGCATGACCACCTTAATAGTTAATTTGGCTATAAATAGGCTTGTAAACCGGAGCCCACTGGCGAAGAACCATAATAACCTCACTCACATTCCAAATCCCGGCATACCTGGGTTTAGGAGGATTAGAATTGAAAACTCCCTTCATGAATCGTGAAACTAACGGATGTGTCCCTACTGTAAGTAATTCTGCATTCATAGGTAAATAAGAAGACAGAGCACTTCTGGCTGAATTGATCGCATTATAACTTAATTTTTGGTCGAAATAAAGAGTTGACAAAAACTCCAATACGTCCGTGATGCCTGCAGTGTGATATACAATATTCTGCTGTAGGCAGAATTGCTCCCACTTCTTTCTGTAGGTGATATATTGCTGCTGTGTACTATCCCTGCAGGCCGACGTGAGAACATCCACAGTCCGATGAGACAGTCCTCTCCCCAGATATGGCCTCCTTAAAATCTGCAAATTAACAGATCAATACGATCATGTAAAGGATGTTGATCCCCAGTGACTGGATTTACCAGTAGATTTTTATTCTTGGGAATAAGCATGTAAGGTTCCCTAGCCATTTGTAATACAACGGGAAACCACGCTTGTGTAGGCCAATCTGGCACTACCAATACCCCTGAAGCGGAGTCCTCCTTGATCTTTTGCAAACATCTGCTGATGAGACAGAATGGAGGAAATACATACACAAACATTCCTCCCCAATGCAGCGAAACGCATCCACTGCTACTGCCCCAGGATCTGGTTCCCATGAAACATATCGAGGTAACTGATGATTTAATCGAGATGCAAACAAGTCAATATCTGGCAATGCATACTGATCAATCATTTGGTTAACCACATCCTGATTTAACATCCATTCAATGTTGTCATTAACTGACGTGACCTCTTCCTGGCAAATAAAGTGCTGAAAGCCAGATATTTTGGTCAATACACCAGCTCCAAATCTGGTTAGCCAGTCTATCACAAGACTGTGACTTAACTCCACCCATGTGGTTTACATATGCCACTGCTGTGGTGTTGTCAATCTGAACCTGCACATGCAGATCCCTCCTTGCAGAACAATAAGCTTTGAGCCCATACCAGGTGCCCAACAACTCTAAATAATTAATCCCTCTTTGTTGAAGAAGCGATGTCTCATCCACATTCCATCTGCCTCCACAACTAGAAGACATGTATGTTGCACCCCAACCCAGTGCACTTATCAGTCTGTAATATCAATGACGGTGGTTCCACCAAAACCTTCCTAAAACTTGTTGAAACATTTGCTATCCACCATGTCAGCAATCGCCCCAGCTGACAACTGCATAGGCCTATCAAAATGGCCCCTTTGTATTCTCAGTGCCTGTTCCTTTGATCGTTGTAATTGTTGATGATGCAGAGGACCATACTGCACAGCTGGAAATGCTGCCACCAACTTCCCAATTAACCTGGCTACTTGTCTAATCGAAGGCCTTTTTTCTCCAATGAGATTAACACAGTCCTCAATTAACTGATTCAATTTATCCCTGGGCAAAGTCACCAACACGTGATTTGAATTAATGGTAAATCCCAGATAATCAATAATTTGGACTGGTGATAATTTAGATTTATCTGGATGAATCACAAATCCAAATTGTTCAAAAGTGATTTTAACAACTGAAACTGATGATTGAGTTTCAGCATGAGTCTTTCCAACAATCACAATATCATCTAAGTAGGCCATTACCACATGCCCCTGAGCTCTAAGTAACGCTAACACAGGTTTTACCAATTTAGTAAATAACCTAGGAGCTGAAGTTAATCCATTCGGCAATGCCCTGAATTGCCACAGCTGAGTCATCCAAATAAATTTCAAATACCTTCTATCATCCTCATGAATAGACACTGAGTAATACGCATCCTTTAAATCAATAGTTGCCATATAACACCCTTTGGACACTAGATGTTTGGCCGTGGTAAAGGTTTCCATTTTGAAATGCCTATAACAAACAAACTTGTTCAAACTCGATAAATCCAAAATAATTCTACACCCCCCAGTCTTTTTAGATCTGGGAAATATATTTGACACAAATTGTCGACTTTGATAGACAGAAGGCTCAATTACCCCTTTCTTATGCAACGACTGAATCTCTGCTTGAATAAGCACATTTTCTTCATCTGAAAAAACAAGTTTACGACTAGGAAAATGTTGATTAGGTAGACTGTCCTTAGAGTAAAATTCAATTTTCACCCCTTCAATACTACTAAGTATGAACAAATCAGATGTCAACTGCTGCCATTGTTTGAGAAACAATTTTAACCTTCCCCCAATTTGAACAGGAACATCAATTAATTTATCGTCTGTTGATGTTTTCTTACCTGCATCTTTCCTTGCGGACCTTGTTGTCCTCGACCTCTTGTGGAGAAAGGCACCTTCCCCTTCATGCTGGCAGTCTGCCAGTTCCGAAATTGGAAACCTGAACGGCTCTTTCCTTCTCCTGCATCCACATTAGTTCCTTTCTAATATGGAGAAAACCTTTTGCCCTGCTTACCAGCCGGCTTAATGAGGGCCATAGTTTTAACATCTTCATGACATTCTTTGACCATTTTCGCAAGGTTACCTCCAGATTTTGTGGTGGTACACTGGTTGGTTTGCACAAACTTGCCAAACTCGGATTAAACACTGGCCTAATAGCAGCCCTCCTGATGTTATTGATTTCAAAAAAACGCATTACAAAGGAATCCCAGTCCATCCTGGTGTGCGTCAACCACATTGCTTGGATGAATCACTTTCACCACAGCTGTAATACCTGCTGACAACAGTTTAAGCACTTTTTGGAACTTCATCTCCTGGGCCCTAGCAGGCATACCCATCTGTGACCAAATTTGGTGATTAACCACCGGTACCTTCAGGAGATCACAATTAACAGGAGCCTTATAATTTTTTGCTGCTTCATCCAGAGCTAGCTCCTGTAACTGGTGGGAGAGCATATACTGAATGGCTTCAGCCAATTCCCCATCAATCGCCTCTCCTGCCTCTCTAGGCTCAGCAAACTTCCCAGCAATGTTCGGGATTACCTCCAACCGAACTTCTTTACTGCTCTCCCCCAGCATAGACTCAGTGTCAGCAAACTGCACTGATGGAACATCCTCCTCACAGGCAGGATAGTACTGCAGCCCTGAAACAGGCGCTGCTAGCACAAGCTCTCCATCAGCCTGGCTTGGGCACCACTCCTCCTCACGGAGCTGGTCCCTGTCGAGCATTCTTTGTAATAAAATCTCGACTTGGGAGAACCGTGAGCAAACGGACTCTCCAATGGAGGGTATAACCTCCTGGCCCGACTCATCTACGGGCCTGACAGACTTGCCAGTGGCCTTCCACCCTACTGGCAAGCCTTCACTGCCCCCCGGCAGTGGGTCCGCAACCACTGGCTGTGTAGCCAGCACCGGACCAGGTGTACCAGACGGGCCACCTTCCCCCATTACTCTCCTGGTCATTCTCCTTTCTACCTGCGGAGCGCCTCGCCGACACCTTCTTTACTTTCTGCAACATATCTCCTTCAAACCGTCGCAGAAATGACCTATGGTAAAAACTTCAACAATCTTACCTCCGTTTTTAAACTTACCGCTCGGAGGAGCGCTGCTGCTCCAACCGCGACTGCACCAGCGTCTGACGTCATGACGCACCAACGGCTGTACGGGCTTCTATTCACGTAGTCACTCACGTGACTCCGAAGTAAAATTCACATATTCACATATTACATATTTGTGGTAGGAAAAAGTATTTGTATTCCCTCCCATCTTGACTACCTGGGGCCTGGCGGTGAGAAAGTCCAGGACCCCGGGCACACAGGGGTCACTGCATACGCCACCATGCCTCACCAATCATCATGCGCGCGTCACAAAACACCAACCAATTAGGATGTCTCATAAAAGACGTGCAAATGACGCCCAAGTGGGACAGGCCCTTCACCTGTCACCCTCACCTGTGATGCCTCCCAGTATGGACTAGGTGCTGCTTGCCTATAAGATGACGGGAAGGGTCCCAGACCAGTTACCTATGCCTCCCGTACCATGACCTACATTGAACACCGCTACTCTCAAATCAAGAAGGAACTACTCACAGTCTCCTTTGGAGGCATGTGTTCCAATCCCACTTCTGACACCATGTAAATGAATGATCCACAACAACACACAATCTCTATTCCACAGGAACATTCCAACGGCCAGCCATTCTCATCAAGCTCGGCTGGCTTGTGAGAGAGAGAGAGAGCAAGCTGGCTGACCTTGCTAGTGTAAAGCTGTGTAATACCGTAATACCATGTAAAGGTTGGCATGCACTTATGTGTAGTGGAGATTATAAATGGCATGAATTGATAATGGTTAATCTACAATGGTCATATACACAGACACAACAATGAAATTCTTACTTACTGCAGCAAACAGACCTGTAAATACAATTCATGGTAATATATAGTAAACAGCTATACTATTACTAAAAGTCTCATCTTGACCACTTTCTGTCCGCTACTTAGTAAAAATGCTATCCTATATCGCAATAATTGTTTTGCCATTTTACTCACCGTCCTCCTCTCCTCCAAACACCCCAAGGTTTTTTTCCAATCGGCGAAATAATAAAAAAGTTATGAATGTTTAAAAAAATTTGAGATCTGCTGATTTGTCTCCTTGCCTGTCAGTCACCATGATGAAGGTCATGCCCCTTCTGGGACCCAGGAGAATAAAGCCCCAGAGGCCGGACATGAGTCAGTCCCTCTTGAAGAACATGAGTGAGAGTTAAGTTCAGAACTGTGAGTCTCCGTCATGAGTGAACTGAACTGTGAGTCTGCACTGTGCTTGAAATTAGTTGTTGGCCTTACACTGTGCATGAAATGGAAATGAAATTAGTTGTTGGCCTTGCACTGTGCTTGAAATGGAAATGTAATGAGTTGTTGGCCTTGCACTGTGCTTGAAATAGAAATGAAATAAGTCGGTGGCCTTCAACTGAGCTTGAAATGAAACTGAAATGAGTCAGCCTTACATTGTGTTTGAAATGGAAATGAAATCAGTTGTCAGCTTTGCACTGTGCTTGAAATGGAAATTAAATGAGTTGTCAGCCTTGCACGGTGCTTGAGATTGAAAATAAATGAGTTGTCGGCCTTGCACTGTGCTTGAAATGGAAATTAAATTAGTTGTCGGCCTTGCACTCTGCTTGAAATGGAAATTAAATTAGTTGTTTGGCCTGCCCGAAACAATTCATTTTGGCCCACAGGCCCCTATTAGCCCAGACCATATAACCATATAACCATATAACAATTACAGCACGGAACCAGGCCCTCTCGGCCCTTCCAGCCCGTGCCGACTATTTGTTTTCCCCTAGCCCCATCTACCTGCACTCAGACCATACCCCTCCATTCCCTTCACGTCCATATACCTATCCACTTTACTCTTAAATGTTAAAATCGATCCTGCCTCCACCACTTCTGCTGGAAGCTCATTCCACACAGCCACCACCCTCTGAGTAAAGAAGTTCCCCCTCACGTTACCCTAAACGTCTGTCCCTTAATTCTCATGTCATGCCCTCTTGTTTGAATCTTCCCTACCCTCAATGGGAAAAACGTATCCACGTCAACCCTTTCATCATTTTAAAGACCTCAATCAAGTCCCCCCTTAACCTTCTGCGCTCCAAAGAATAAAGACCTAACTTGTTCAACCTTTCTCTGTAACATAGTTGCTGGAACCCTGGCAACATTCTAGTAAATCTCCTCTGTACTCTCTCTATTTTGTTGACATCCTTCCTATAACTAGGCGACCAAAATTGTACACCATACTCCAGAATTGGTCTTACCAATGCCTTGTACAATTTTAACATTACTTCCCTACTCCTATATTCAATGCTCTGATTTATAAAGGCCAGCACACCAAAGGCTTTCTTTACCACCCTATCTACATGCGATTCCACCTTCAGGGAACTATGCACAGTTATTCCTAGATCTCTCTGTTCCACAGCATTCCTCAATTCCCTACCATTTACCATGTACTTCCTATTTTGATTTGTCCTGCCAAGATGTAGTACTTCACACTTATCAGCATTAAACTCCATCTGCCATCTTTCAGCCCACTTTTCCAAATGGCCCAAATCTCTCTGTAGATTTTGAAAATCTACTTCATTATCCACAACACCACCTATCTTAGTATCATCTGCATACTTACTTATCCAATTTTCCACCCCATCATCCAGATCATTGATGTACATGACAAACAACAGTGGACCCAACACAGATCCCTGAGGCACCCCACTGGTCACCGGCTTCCAACCTGACAAACAGTCATCCACCATTACTCTCTGACATCTCCCATTCAGCCACTGTTGAATCCATCTTGCTACTCCGCCATTAACACCCAAAGATTGAACCTTCTTAACCAACCTTCCATGGGGAACCTTGTCAAAGGCCTTACTAAAATCCATATAGACAACATCCACTGCTTTACCCTCATCAATTTCCCTAGTTACCGCTTCAAAAAATTCAAGAAGGTTTGTCAAACATGACCTTCCAGGCACAAATCCATGTTGACTGTTCCTGATCAGACCCTGTTTATCCAGATGCTTATATATATTATCTCTAAGTATCCTTTCCATTAATTTGCCCACCACTGACGTCAAACTAATAGGTCTATACTTGCTAGGTTTATTCTTTGAACCCTTTTTAAACAATGGAACAACATGCGCAGTATGCCAATCCTCCGGCACTATTCCCGTTTCTAATGACATTTGAAATATTTCTATCATAGCTCCTGCTATTTCTACACTAACTTCCCTCAATGTCCTAGGGAATATCCTGTCAGGACCTGGAGACTTATCCACTTTTATATTTTTCAAAAGTGTCAGTACTTCCTCCTCTTTAAATCTCATAGTTTCCATAGCTACTCTACTTTTCTCACTTACCTCACAGAGTTCAATATCCTTCTCCTTGGTGAATACCGAAGAAAAGAAATTGTTCAATATCTCCCCCATCTCTTTTGGCTCTGCAGATAGCTGTCCATTCTGGTTCTCTAATGGTCCAATTTTATCCCTCTTTATCCTTTTGCTATTAATATAGCTGTAGAAACCCTTTGGGTTTACTTTCACCTTTCTTGCCAAAGCAACCTCATATCTTCTTCTAGCCTTCCTAATTTCTTTCTTAAGATTCTTTTTACATTCTTTATACTCCTCTAGCACCTCATTTACTCCATGCCTCCTATAATTATTGTAGATATCTCTCTTTTTTCGAAACAAGTGTCTAATTTCCCTTGAAAACCATGGCTCTTTCCAATTTTTACTATTTCCTTTCAACCTAACAGGGACATAAAGATTCTGTACTCTTACAATTTCCCCTTTAAATGTCCTCCATTTCTCTTCTACATCCTTCCCATGAAACAAAGTGTCACAATTCACTCCTTTAAAATCCTTACGCATTCCCTCAAAGTTAGCCTTTCTCCAATCAAAAATCTCTACCCTAGGTCCAGTTCTGACTCTCTCCATAATTATATTGAAACTAATGGTATTGTGATCACTGGTCCCGAAGTGCTCACCAACGCATACCTCCGTCACCTGACCTGCCTCATTTCCTAACAGGAGGTCCAGCACTGCCCCTTCTCTGGTCGATACCTCTATGTACTGCTGCAAAAAAACTATCCTGCACACATTTTACAAACTCCAAACCATCCAGCCCATTTACAGAATGTGTTTCCCAGTCTATTTTTGGAAAATTGAAATCTCCCACAATCACTACCTTGTGCTTACTACTAATATCTGCTATCTCCTTACATATTTGCTCTTCCAATTCACGCTCCCCATTTGGCGGTCTATAATACACCCCTAAAAGTGTTGCTACACAGTTCCCACTTCTCAGTTCCACCCAAATAGCCTCCCTAGACGAGCCCTCTAATCTATCCTGCCAAAGCACTGCTGTAATATCTTCTCTGACAAGCAATGCAACACCTCCCCCTCTGGTCCCTCCAATTCTATCACACCTGAAGCAACGAAATCCTGGAATATTTAGTTTCCAATCACAGCCCTCCTGCAACCATGTTTCACTGATTGCCACAAAATCATATTTCCAGGTGTCAATCCAGGCTCTAAGTTCGTCCACCTTACTTACAATGCTCCTAGCATTAAAATATACACATTTTAGAAACCCACCATCCCTTATTTTCGGTCTATTATCTTTTTCATCTTTCTCGCCTACATTTTGGACCCGAGTGCTTCCCTTCTCTGCCTCTTGCCCCACACCCTGACCCCTAGCCCCCTCTACCCGAGTACCTGCCCCCAGCCTTTCTAGTTTAAAGTCTCCCCAGTAGCCTTTGCAAATCTCCCTGCCAGGATATTGGTCCCCCTCGGGCTCAAGTGCAACCCGTCCTTTGTGTACAGATCATGCCTTCCTCAAAAGAGGTCCCAGTGATCAAGAAACTTGAATCCCTGCCCACTGCACCAGTCCCTCAGCCACGCATTTATCCTCCACCTCATTTCATTCCTACTCCCACTGTCACGCGGCACAGGCAGTAATCCTGAAATTGTTACCCTTTTGGTCCTTTTCCTTAACTTTCCCCCCAACTCCCTAAATTCTCCCTTCAGGACCTCATCACTTTTTCTGCCTATGTCATTGGTACCTATGTGTACCACAACATCAGGCTCCTCTCCCTCCCTTATCAAAATCTTTTGTACACGGTCTGACACATGCGAGACCCTGGCACCAGGGAGGCAAACTACCATCCGGGTCTCCCGACTGCGTCTACAGAATCACCTATCCGACCCCCTAACTATAGAGTCCCCTATTACAATTGCCCTCCTCTTTTTGCTACCCTTCTGAGCATCAGGGCCGGTCTCTGTGCCGGAGGCCCGGCCGTTGTTGCTGCCCCCAGCTAGGCTGTCCCCTCCAATCGTACTCAAACCCGAGTACCTATTTTCCAGGTGTACGGTCACAGGGGTACTCTCTAGCCCCTGCCTCTGCCCCTTGCCCTTCCTAACTGTGACCCACTTGTCTGCCTCCTGTGGTTTGGGAGTGACTACCTCCCTGTAGCTCCTCTCTATTACCTCCTCACTCTCCCTGAGGAGACGGAGGTCATCGAGCTGCTGCTCCAGGTTCCTAACACAGTCCTTTAGGAGCCCCATCTCGACACACCTGGCGCAGATGTGGACGTCTGGAGGGCTATCAGATTCCCTGACCTCCCACATCTGACATCCAGAACAGTACACTGCCCTTGCCTTCATACTCCCCCCCCTTACACAGGATACAACAGCAACACAATACAAAGTACACAACAAACTGCTGGGATCTGACTGCCAATCAGCTGCTTACCCTGGTCCACTTCCCACCAATCAGCGGCTTCCTCAAAAAAAAACCCACTTCTCCAAATGGAATGTTATGGATTTGAGTAAAAACAAGCCCCGCGCTAGATTTTGAAGCTTACTGGTCGGGTGTCGCTCCTCCCCCTCCTCCTCTTCCAACGGCTCCTGTGGGCCTCTGAAAGAAAACAAGCCCCGCGCTAGATTTTGAAGCTTACCGGTCGGGTGTCGTTCCTCCCCCTCCTCCTCCCAAAAGAGCCAAAAAGACAACCAGTCCCTTTTGCAGAAAATGCCCGCATTAGCCCAGAAGGAGCATTTTGGCCCTAAATGCCCTTGCCAGTCCAGGAAAAGTCCAGAAAAAGTGCCTTTCATGGTTTTTTTTAAAGTCCCTTTGGTCCATCAGGCCTGTACTAGCCCAGGAGGAGTCCCTTCTGCCCATCAGTAAGTATTCCCCCTGTAAGTATTAAACCTCACCTCAGCATTTTTCTCCCTCCCTTCATTGGCTCCATGTGATATCCAGGCCAGGATCAACTTTCCTCCTTGATTCTTGTGATCTGCAGAAAATGAAAAATGTCTAAAATTGATTTTCCACCCTCTCCCCCTTATCTCTCTCTCTCAGTCTCTCACCTTTTTGGGCAGAATTTCTGCCATTCTGAGCTGCCAGCCCACCAGCCCTGAGTGACTGATCTGCCAGCCCACCAGCCCTGTGTGACTGAGCTGTCAGCCCACCAGCCCTGAATGACTGAGCTGCCAGCCCACCAGGCCTGAGTGACTGAGCTGCCAGCCCACCAGGCCTTACCGACTGAGCTGCCAGCCCACCAGATCTGAGTGACTGAGCTGCCAGCCCAGCAGGCCTGAATGACTGTGTTGCCAGCCCACAAGGCCTGAGTGACTAGGCTGCCTGCCCACCAGGCCTGAGTGACCGAGCTGCCAGCCCACCAGGCCTGCGTGACTGAGTTGCCAGCCCACCAGGCCTGAGCAACTGAGCTGCCAGCCCAAGACTCCATTCAGCCCACAATAACCATTTTAGCCCTCAGGATACCCATCCCTTTGGCCCACAACACCCATACTAGTGCTCCAGAAAGGCCCCACTGGCCACCAATATTGGAATTGGTGGAGAGGTGGATTATTGCATTGGGGGACCAGCCCTCCCATGTGAACATGGGACCCAACGGGTCGCACTTATTCTAGTAAAATTAGTAAATTAATAATCCCAATACTAGTGCAAAAAAGCGCAAAGTTCTTAGTGCAACCAAATACAATCCATAATTCAAAGCTGTGGTTGTGTAGTGTTCAAGAGTCTCATGGTTGTTGGAAAGAAGCTATTCTTCAATTTGGTAGTCATGTTTTATCAGACTCCTGTACCTTCATCCTGATGCTAGACATGAAATGAGAGCGTGGCCAGGATGGTCTTGGTCTTTGTTGATACTTTCTTCTTCTAGATAAAACCTCCTAAAGACCCCTTTGATAGTGGAGAAGCCAGTACCCATAGATAGACACAAAAATCTGGCGAAACTCAATGGGACAGGCAGCATCCCTGGAGAGAAGGAATGAGTGATGTTTTGGGTCGAGACCGTGCTTCAGACCCGAAACGTCACCCATTCCTTCTATCCAGTGATACTCCCTGTCCCTCTGAGTTACTGTAGCTTTTTGTGTCTATCTTCGTTTTAAAGCAGCATCTGCAGTTCCTTCCTACACAGGCCATACCCACGATGGATCAGGCTGTGTCCATCAAATTTTGTAATCTCCTTCATGTTCAATATTTATGTAATTATATGGAATTGACTTGGAACATGATAAATTAGAACATTAACAATGCATGATTAGAATACTAAAAGCTTAAAAACATTCTCAAAGGGTTTTCCTCACTGACCCATTTAAACAGCTTCCCACAGATCTGCTCTCCAGGACCTCATGCTCATACTCACAATGGAAGGCACATGACTAATCAAATTGAAATCTCCCCTACGGACACATTAAACTTTAAGTTTGTCTATGCTAAAATTAGCATGTAAACACTTAAAACATTTATCTGAATTAATATATTCCTTTATATTTAACTGAGAAGATAATTCACTCAAAATTAATGTTGATATTGGTAAGGTAGGGAATAACATTCTGAAACAATATTCCAGCTGCATAAACACAGTGCTCTTTGAGTGCAAAATTATGCTAAAATCTTGCAAGTTGTTTAATTTGTGTGCATTTATTCCATATCTATATAATTAAAAGTCTCATCTTGACCACTTCCTGTCTGCGCTCTATATTGATTTTAGAAAAAACGCAACCATATAATGCTATGATTTTTGGCCATCTTATTCACAGTCCTCCTCCGCTGATCAGGCCCTGAGGATTTTTCCCATCGATGTAAAATAAAAGAGTTATGAGTGTTTAAAAAACCTCGAGATCCTCTCGCCTTGAATCCTCTTGAGATCCAATCACCACGATTAAGGTAACGCTCCTTCCTGGGGTGGGGGGGGGGGGGGGGGGGCGGGCGGTGGCAGGACTATAAAATCCCAGATGCCTGGACGTGACTCAGTCTCTGCAAGATGGCGAGAGAGAGGCCACGACTCTCATTCTAAGCTGGGAATCAACTGAACTGTAAGTCTGCAATGTACTTGAATAAATGATTTGTTAGCCCTTAATGAAAATGAAATTAGTTATTTGGCTTGCTGCCCTGCCTGTACTTGAAACTGCAATGCTCTTTAAATCCGACTTAAAAATTATTAAGGCCGATTCAAAATTCCCGCTCATTTTGTGACTTCCGCTTAGTGGACAGGTCACGCTGATTGCATAATTTCCGATGAGTGCAGAGGTCGTGCAGATTGCGGAAGTGTGAGTGTGTGTGTATATGTATGTGAGTGAGTGAGTAAAAGTGTGAGTGTATGTGTGGGTGTGTGAGTGAGTGTATGTATGTATTAGTGAGTTTATGTGTGTGTGAGTGTGTGTGTGTGTGTGTCTGTCTGCGTGTGAGTGTTTGTGTGTGTGTATTAGTGTCTGTGTGTGTGAGTGTCTGTGTGTGTGTGTTTGTGAGCATATGTGTGTGAGTGTGTGTTTATGAGCCTGTGTGTGTGTGTGTGTGTGTGTGTGTGTGTGTGTCTGTGTGTGTGAGTGTGTATATGTGTGTGAGTGTGTGTTTGTGCATGTGTGTGTGTTTGTGCATGTGCATGTGAGTGTGTGAGTGTGTGTGTGTGTGCGTGTGTGTGAGTGTGGGAGTGTGTGAGTGTGGGAGTGTGTGTATGTGTCCGTGAGTGAGTGAGTGTGTATGTGTGTGTGTGAGTGTGTTTGTATGAGTGTGAGTGAGTGTATGTGTGTGTGAGTGAGTGTATGTGTGTGTGAGTGAATGTGTGTGAGTATGTGTGTGTGTGAGTGTGTATGTGTGTCTGAGTGTGTTTGTGTATATGTGTGTGTGAGTGTGTGCGTATGAGTGAGTGAGTGAGTGTGTGTGAGTGAGTGAGTGTATGTGTGTGTGAGTGAGTGAATGTGTGTGAGTATGTGTGTGTGTGTGAGCGTGTATTTGTGTGTGAGTGTGTTTGTGTATATGTGTGCATGTGTGAGTGTGTGCGTGCGTGTATATGTGTGTTTGAGTGTGTGTGTGTGTGTGTTTGTGTGTGAGTGTGGGAGTGTGGGGGTGTGTG
>CM069131.1:98245529-98276841 GCA_035221665.1 Okamejei kenojei
TTCCCAGGCACTTCTTCAGGTAGTGAAGAGTTTGACAGCTTTGAAAGACCCCACCAAAATATAATCATGCTTATTTTATACCATCTGTAATACTTGTTGACTTTGTCACAATTATTCCTTATTTACTTTACTCAGTTTACTTCAATGACACCTGATCATTTCCAACCTGGAGTGTGGCGGCGCCTAACGGCAGCAGCTCGACTACGGTCCGTCTGTCTTTTAAAATTTTTTATCCCGTTAAATATATGTTTTACTTCGGAGTCACGTGAGTGACTACGTGAAGACCCCGCCAGCACGCATGCGCGACTTATCGTCGAACGCATTGCGGAAGCGACAGTCGGGAGGAGCGCTGCTCCTCCAGCGCAAGTTTTCAAAACTTACTGAAGGTAAGTCTTACCTTTTCTGGTGAGCGTGGCGACTCGGTGTAATTTCTTTTTCAGGAGGAAGCACCATGGAGTCGCGTAAGGGAGAGCAGCAGCTGATACCGCTGCTGTGGAAGCAGCCAGCAGCGTGCCATCTCTCCAGAGCTGCAGGTGCTGCCAGCAGCTCCCGGCTTCTCGCCGCTACAGACCGCAGGTGCGCCGCGGTCGGCGGCAAAACCACCCGGAAGTCGGACAGGACCGTTGACTCGGCTGGGTCCGGACCTGAAGACACCCCATTCCCGGATAGGGATGGCGGGCGTCTTTCCCGCAGGAGCGGATGGGGAGCAGTGCTCCAGCGTGACCTGCTTATGCAGGGGCAGAGTCACAGTGGGTCTTCTCGCAGACCCACGGCAGGATCCTTTCAAGGACTGCCAAATGTCTCACCCTCTTCGCAGGGGAGCATTAGGGGTCAGAGCTGGGCTGACCCTGAAGAAGGGGCAATGGCTGAACAGTCAACTGTGAGGGGTGCCAGAAGAGAGAGCAGCAGAAGAATTGTGGGAACACATGCTGTACCAACTCAGGAAGGACTGCCTATACAAAGCTGCAAGCCAGTACAAAATACATGGCTACAAACCAGCTACAGGAGCAAGCCATTAACTTTATGGCTGGGAAGTACATTGCTCCAGAGAACTCCATTCTCTTAAAGTACCAGCAGTCTATGACCCCATCTGGGCAACAGGAGCCCATCTATAAGGAGCCAGGAGGGGAAGCTCCAGAGGAAACTGCTGGCTGCTAAAATCACAGCAGTACCAGGACAACTGATGGGGTTGATTTGCCTGAAGAGTTACTAGATGCTCTAGCAGACTGTGTAATACTCAGTGGAGATTAACAGTTACAGGAAGGAGCATCATCACGAAGTGCGGAATTATGCAAGACAAGTAGCACACAGGCGCCAAAATTGCTGTTGGGGGGACCTCCCGAAGCAGGTGAAAGACCTGCATGAGGAAGCCAAGGCTATAGGCCTGATCAAGGTGCCAAGCACCTCTAAAACCCACTATCAACAGCGCAGCACCCTACACACCCACCACACATCAGTACTATGGAAGACCATCTGGTGGTGAAAGCTCGAAGGCCGGCCCACCTGCACAACGGTCTTTTCAGACCATGGCCCAGCCCGGCCTTCATGGAAAATGCGCCAACCCCACAACGCAGCAAACACAATACCAGAAGAAACAAGTGCGGAGACAACCCACACAACACCGGTAACCATGGAGGTAGGTGGGTCTGGTTGTCTTAAAAATCATTGCATGTCCGATTCATCAAAAGTTGGGGGACGGTTGCACTTGTTTCATCCATGTGTGCTGCACTTTTACCTCAGAATTACAAAATTGAATTTGTATACGAACTACCGTCCCAGTTCAGCATACGCCTAGCAGGAAGTTCATACTTCAGAAAAAGAGAGAACAGCAGGCCATGGTGAACTGTTAAGACTAAACACAAAAGGAATTGAGAAAACAATCAGAGAATTTCAAGAGTTCGTATCAAATATATTTATAAAAAACTAAAAAAGATGGTGGTTGCCGTATCATTACAGATTTGACCGAACTAAATACCTCCGTTCAGTATGCCCATTTCAAAATAGACACGTTTGTCACACACAGGATCATCGTAAAATACCTGAAATTTATCTGGATGGACAGCTATGGCAGTATAAGGCCTTACCCAATGGGTTGTCATCAGCACCCAGGCTATTATAAATTTATTAAAACCAGCTTTAGCATACTTAAAGAAACATAACCATATCGTCATGGCTTACCTGGATGATATTCTCATTGTAGATGAAAATTGGAGCTGGCTACATTGGTGGTATCAGCCACAACACAGGGATTTAACGTACATCCAGATAGATCAAAATTGGAACCCTCCACTACCATGGATTATTTGGGATTCACTATTGACTCTGTTCATATGTCTATCACCTTGCCACCAAACAAAGTGACAGACTTGATGGGAGTATGCAAAAGCCTCACTGGCATCAGGGAACCATCCATTCGGCAAGGAGCAAGAGTGATTTGGAAATTGGTGGCTGCGTTCCCAGCAGCACAATTGGACCACTCCATTATGAAAACCTGGAAGAGGGAAATTTTAGCTCTCAAAAATCATGCAGGCCATTTCAATAGGCCTATGCAACTACCAGGGAAAGCAAATCAGAATTAAACTGGTGATAGAAATGCTCAGCATTTTTCTAACCCCATCACCCCATTCTATATCCCTAGGGTACATTACAGACTGATGCCAGTGCTAAAGGTTGGGGAGCAACTAATACCATCGCAAGTTGTGGTGGCAGATGAGTGCACAAAAATTATTCTGTTTAAAGCACTAGAATTAATTATCTAGAAATGCTGGTAGCGTTTCATGGACTCAGGGCCTACTGCTCAGATGAGCACCAGTTGCATGAACGGCACAAATTGATACCACAGTGGGGGCCTATATATAATCATATGGGTGAAATAAAGTCGATATCATGTGATGAATTGGCTAATAATATCTGGCACTGGTGTCTGGGAGAGAGATTTTGGATCTCAACCACTTACCTTCCAGGTAAGCTAAATACAGTGGCAGACACCAGGTCACGTAAATTCAACGACAACATTAAGTGGATGTTGGATCGGAAAGTGTTTACAGATATTATAGACCGGTATGGGACACCAGATATCGACCTTTTTTTCCATCCAGACTAATTCACCAACTACCAACATATGTTGCTTGGGAACCAGACCCAGGGGCAGCAGCGATGGACGATTTCTCGCTGCATTGGGGGGGGGGGGATTTGTTTTGCTATGCATTTTCCCCTTCTGCCTCATCAGGCGAGTCTTACAATAATTAAACAAGACGCCGCAACGGGTACCATGGTTCCCAACAGTACAAAGATAGTCTCAGAACCCTGCATCTGGATCAACAACGGCCAAGGAGGTTGGCACACCCCATGCGGGAAAGTATCCGTGCCATGACTGTATGAACTTGTTGATTTGCAGTTTCTGAACAGGCCATTTCTGGGATACGGACTCTCCGACAGGACGATCAATGCCATCTCAGCGTCGTGCAGGGAGTCCACGAGAAGACAGTACCTGACATATGTCAGGAAATGGGAAGTGTTCTGCACCAGGATGAACACTACATATGACTCAGCCACCAACACTGAAGTGCTGGAGTTCTGGCCACCCTTCATTTCGATGAAGGATTGAGTTACAGTGCCATTATTGTGCAAGGAGTGCCCTATCTAATATCTGGGCAGAGGGAGTGATCACCTGGATATAGGATCACACCCACTAGTACCTAAACGAATGAGAGGTATTTGTACTCTATCCCCCCCAGGCCCAGATACACCCATATATGGGACATAGGTAGTACACCATGTTACGAGGATGGACACCAATATCGGGGCTCACTCTGGACAAACTAATATCCTAGATGGGAATGATTATGGCACTTGGATCAGCACAACGGGTCCAGTCCTTACACAAGCTAGTATAGGACGTCATGTCTGTCACAAATGGCAGATAACCTGCTACATACAGGGGTACTTAAACAAGACTGACCCGGTTCCTCTGGCCAATATTAGAGTTCTGGCCTATTCTGCAGATAGTCGGCCCTGCATAGTGACACATATATATAGTCACCAAGACACTTATGGGCACGGAGAGAGCTTTCTCATTAGCCATAAATGCCCTCACCTAAGGTCACAGTGCAAACCATATCCAGATGGTTAGGGTGGTATTACGTGCAGTGGTGGATACTAATGTTTCAAATCTCACTCCAACAGGGCTGCATCTACATCGGACGCTAGGATGATGGGAGTTCCTATGGACCACATCCTTGCCACAGCGGGGTGGAGCAATGAACGCATTCAATGCTTTATAATAAACCCGTGGCCGATCCTGAGACGTTTGCAGGGAAAAATTAAGTTCTGTAAAATAAATTACCCAATGTGGGGGCATATTTTTTTAGGTATGAATAATACCTTTATTGTTTTTTCAGCACAGTGTCGTGTGTGAAATACGTTCATCCTCCTTCCCAGAATGGCAGTGTGTGAGCATGGTCTCGTTCCAGGGCATGAAATCACAGAGCTTTGAAATCTTCACGTAGTCACTCACGTGACTCCGAAGTAAAATAGTAAGATTAAATGAGAACCTACCAGTTTGAAGTTTGATCTTTATTTTATGAGGAGTTACGATGAGGGATTACGTGCCCTCCGCTCCCAAAACCCTCTATTATAAAGTTCAACTGGTATGGAAGTTCTCTCTTATCTTACTATATTAGTCTACTCTGGTATCTGTGATTTCACACCACTGCTTTGAAGAATGTCGCACCGTGCTGGCGGGGTCTTCACGTAATCCCTCATCGTAACTCCTCATAAAATAAAGATCAAACTTCAAACTGGTAAGTTCTCATTTAATCTTACTATTTTTGATTCTAGTTTTTATTATTTTTTAGCTGTGTATATGTGGGGGGGGGGGGGGGGGGGGGAACCGATTAATCTCTTCCCTGTACAGAGACCCAACTTTTCCCTGTCGGGTCTCCGGTGTCGTTGGGCCTAACATCGTGGAGCCGGCGGCGGCCTCCAACTGGAACCAACCTGAGGGCTCCAGATCGAAGGGCAGTAGCGGAGGATACATTCTCGCTACGTTGGGGATGTACGTTTCTACGCTTTTTCCCCATTCTATCTCATTAGTCAATGTCTCACCAAAATAGAGCACAACTACACTTAGGTGTTTGGTAGTTCCTAACTGGTTCGCTCAGCCATGGTTCCCATTGGTTATGAGACTGATGACACAGCCATTCATTATTATCCCCAATTACAGCCACTTGTTGGTTCACCCTGGGACAGGAGGAGAATTTCCCTTTACATGAGCGTGTTAATCTGTTGATTTGTATCTTCTGACCAGACTGTTCCAGGGACTCTGACTATTGAGTAGGACCGTTGATGTGATTACAGTAGCCTGGAGATATAGTACTAAAAAAACGATATGTATCTCATATTAAGAAATGGGAGATGTTCTGTTTATAGTCAAATATATCTTATCATGTTGCAGGCATACCGGATGTATTGGAGTTCCTTGCTACATTGCAATTTTGACAAGCAGTTAACCTATAATGCTCAAAGTGCTTTGTCCTCCTATTTAGGGCAAGAATCTGGACAACACTCTGTCGGATCTCATCTATTGGTGGCCTGATTTCATAAAAGGTATTGTAACAAAGCCCTCCCAGACCTAGATATTCGGAAGTCTGGGATGTGGGTATACGTCTCACTCTGCTTTGGCAATGGGCTCCAATTACATTTCTGCTCTTCCAGAAGTTAACGCTCAAAGTGGTCATGTTCATGGTGCTAGTGGCAGTGCAATGGGTCCAGATATTCCAAAAATTACAACTGGACAGCATGCATTCTTCTGTAGATAATATTACGTTTATTTACATGATCTAATGAAACAGAGCAGGCCTGTTTCATTAGATGGCTGTAACCAAAATAAGCTTAAAATATACCCATTGACCTAAGACTATGTGTAGTTACGCACCTGAGTCAATATATCAAGGTCATCAAGAGTATCAGAGGCTCTGAAACAGCGATGCTCATCCGCCACATAGAAACTCATACAAAGGTGTCAGCACAAACTATTTCTAGATGGTCGAAACAGGTTTGCATTATGCTGGAGTAGACACTGATGTGTTTAAATCACTCCACCAGGGCGGCGTCAAAGTGCGCAGCAAAGGCGCAGGACGTGCCATTAGACCAAATCCTCACTGCAGGATGGTCCAGTGGAGGAACCTTTTTCACGATTTATGATGAACCTGTCCTCGCAATGCAATGATTTGGGCATGCTGTTTTGGGTTCAGTTTGAGTTCTCCTTTGTAATTTCCCCTGCAAAAGAGGGGTTATTACTGTTCTTTTAATAAGACGTTCATTGTATAATTTAGACAATGTTCAATACATTATTTGTTTATCCTGTGTCAACCAAGGTAGTGTGTCGTATGGAACTGTATCTATGGCATGAAATCACAGAGCTTTGAAATCTTCACGTAGTCACTCACGTGACTCCGAAGTAAAATAGTAAGATTAAATGAGAACTTACCAGTTTGATGTTTGATCTTTATTTTATGAGGAGTTACAATGAGGGATTGCGTGCCCTCCGCTCCTGACCCTCATAATCGCAAAGATCATCTGGTAGTTCTAGTCTTCTGAGTCTTACTATATCACTTCGACTGGAGTTACTGTGATTTCACGCCATTGCTTTGAAGTATGACGCGCAGGAGCTCTGGCAGGGTTTCTTCACGTAATCCCTCATCGTAACTGCTCATAAAATAAAGATCAAACTTCAAACTGGTAAGTTATCATTTAATCTTACTATTGCATTACCGTCACTCAGTCATGGTGGCATGGTGGCACGGTGGTAGAGTTGCTCCCGTACAGCACCAGAGACCCGAGTTTGATCCTGACTACGGATGCTTGTCTGCATGGAGTTTGTATGTTCTCCCCGTGATCTGCTTGGGTTTTCCTGAGATCTGCTTTGGTTTCCTCCCACACTCCAAAGATGTACAGGTTTGTAGTTTAATTGGCTTGGTTATGAATATAAAATCATCCCCAGTGTGTGTAGGGAGTGTTTAATGTGTGGGGATCGCTGGTCGGTGCAGACTCAGTGGGCCGAGGGGCCTGTTTCCACACTGTATCTCTAAACAATAATAAAACAGTCTGCATCATTAATGTTCTTGGGGTCACCATTGACCAGGAACTCAGCTGGATCAGCCCTATAAATACTGCGGTTTGCAAGAGCAAGCCAGAGGCTGGGTAACCTGTGCCAAGTGTTTCACTGCACCAAGACCTTTCCATCATCTACGTTGTAAGTCAGGAATATAATAGTAAGATTAAACGAGAACTCACCTGTTCGAAGTTTGATCGTTATTTTACGAGGAGTTACGATGAGGGATTACGTGAAGAGAACCCCGCCTCACGCTGTCAACGGCATACTTCAAAGCAGCGGCATGAAAAAACACAGAACACCAAAGCCGGAGTAAACATAGTAAGGCTCATAAAAAGACTTAGAACCACCATTTGATCATTTATTTTACGAGGGTGGGAGCGGAGGGCACGTAATCCCTCATCGTAACTCCTCGTAAAATAACGATCAAACTTCGAACAGGTGAGTTCTCGTTTAATCTTACTATTTTACTTCGGAGTCACGTGAGTGACTACGTGAAGAGTTTTAAAGCTTTCTGTGTTTTTTATGTCGTAGAATTAATCCGTACGACAATCCGGCTAAGTAAACACATACATGAGAAAGCACACAAATGTTAGATCTTTTCACAATCAAGTTTTTTAATGGCTGAAAAACCATATAATACCCTCCTTATATTTTGAGGGAAAAAATGATTATAAGTGACAAAAAATATCAGTGACTACACAACTGATTATAGCAATTAATTGCAAACAAAGCAGGTGATTATAGTGCTCCCAACACCGCGTGTCCAAAGCTTGTCATAGTGTGAACAGGTTTGTTGTAGGACTTTGAAAAAGTTTTCTTCTTTACTCCACCCTGCGATTTTTAAAAATATGCTCAAGAGGTACGTCCCGCCCCTTCATCGCGGACGTAGCTGCCGCCCTGGTGGAGTGAGATTTGAAGACATCAGTGTCTATTCCCGCTAAAACCAACACCTGTTTTCAACCATTTTGAGATAGTTTGAACTGAAGCTTTTGTGTGTGGCTTTTTGTGCGTAAGCAGCAATGTCTTTTCGTTTCCTCGAAAAGTGTCCGTCACTTTAATACATTGGTTCAAATGTCTAACCACACACAAAGCAAGCTCAATATGAAAAGCTTGAAAGGTTACCTTTGTTCCAGATCTCCCTGGTCTACTTTGTTTGATCAGATCGTAAACATAGAATACAACGTTATCTGTAGTCACATGCATACAGTCTAAAACGCAACATTTGTAAAGTTTGCACTCTTTGGGCTGAGACCAGTGACATTAACATGACCAATTTCAATGTTAACCTATCCAATGACAACCCTTCAATTGGCGTCCCATTCTCTAAGTAGAGCAAGTACTATGCTCACATCCCAAATCTCTGTATATCTAGGTTTTGGCGGATTCATGTGAAAAAAATTCCTTTCATGAATCGTGATATTAATGGATGCGACCCAATTGATTTTTCACCAGTCATAAGTCCTAAATAGGACGACAAGGCACTGCGTGCAATGTTAATGGCACTGTAACTTAAATGTTGGCCAAAGCGCAAATTGGCAAGGAATTCCAAAACATGAGTAACATTCACATAATCATCAGAAATATTTTGACTGTGTGCAAAATTCTTCCTATTTCTTAATATGTGTCATATATTGTTTCTGTGTGCTATCTCGTCATGATGTGCCAATAACTGTCAAGTTTGGTCCGACAATCCCAGTTCCTGTAGTGGTCTGGTCAAAACCTGCAGATTAACAAATTCATATATGCATATAATGGATAATCTTTCATTTGTTACTGGATTAGTCAAGATATCACTACAGTTAAGAATCTGCATATACGGTTCTTTAATCATATTCAGCATAACTGGGAACCAAGGTTGAGTTGGCCAATTTGGCCCTACCAACAATCCGGAAGCTGAATCTTGCTCTATTTTCTTCAAGCATCTCTGGATCAGAGCAAATGGTGGAAAAGCATAAAAGAACATTTTTCCCCAGTGTAATAAAAATGCATCTACTGCAACTGCGTCCGGATCGTGTTCCCAAGACACATAATGAGGCAAATGATGATTAAGCCTGGATGCAAAATCAATTTCTGGCAACCCAAATCGTCGAACAATATTCTTAAATATTGGTGGCTTAAACATCCATTTCGTATTATCTTTAAAATCCTGGACCTTTCATCTGCTACCACATTGTCTTTACCTGGAGTATAGCTTACTGCAATCCATATCTGCCGACCAATACACCATTGCCATATCTCATTGACCAGACAATCACATGATACTGATCCAACTCTCCCCATGTGATTAATGTAAACCACAGCTGTTTTTATTGTGTAATTGTATTAACACATGCAGACCTTGTTTAGCACAACAATATGCTTTAAGCCCATAAAAGGCCCCCAATAACTCCCAATAGTTAATACCATACTCTTGGAGAAACACTTGTTCTTCAGTTTTCCATCTACCTCCACAACTGGAGGATAAATCTGTGGCCCCCCATCCGAGAGCACTAGCATCTGTATGTAAAACCATTTCAGGCTGTTTAATCATAATATTTATTTAGCAGTTTGTGGGACATTTTCCTTTTTTAACCCACCATTGTAAATTCCAATACAGCTTCTTTTGTTAATTACATAGGCCTGTCAAATGGCCTGCCTTCTCTTAAGAGCTTGTATCTTGTACCTTCGAAGATATCAATAAATGTAATGAACCAAATTCTAATGCAGGAAAAATGCTGCTAGCAGTTCACCAATGGTTGTCACCATTTCTCGGATGGAAGGATAAGGTTTTGAATGAGATAATGACAAGTTACCAAAATATCATCGACTTTAACTGTTGGTAAAGGTATTAACATAGTCACTGAGTTAATTACAAACCCCAAAAGTAAATTGTTTGTGCTGGCTGCAGCTGGGGGCTTAATTAGATAATTAAGAACCTTAGCTTACCACAAAAGCTTTAGTAACTGAAACTGAGTCCTCAGCTGACTCCTGATAATCACTAATGACCAGAATGTCATTGAGATAAGCCATAATGATGTGCATTTTGTGCTCTAATTGGGCTAAACTGGTTTCAACAGTTTCGTAAAGAGTAAAAAGCTGAACTCAGTCTATTTGGCAAAGCTTAACTGCCATAATTGTCACAACCAATTAAAATTTAAGTATCACCGAAACCTGATACATAGGTACAGAATAATAGGGTCTTTTCATCAATCTTAGCCATATAACAACCTGCTGAATTAAATATTTTGCAGTATTCCATGACTCCATTTGAACATGTTTGTATTCTACAAACTTATTTAGACCTGTAAGGTCCAGAATACTTCTGCAACCATCATCTGTAATGCCTTCTAACATTAAAGACAAATTTATGCTCGTGTTCAAAATCTTTCCCATTACCCCTTTTCCAGATAATTAGGCAATGTGGACATAAAACTCTGCTTTTTCAATGCAGAAACACGAAAACATAAGCAGGTTTATTCTGTACAGGAGGATTAACCTCTTGTTTTAAAAGTAATAGTAGTTAATGAAACTGCTCGTAATATACTGATCAAAAATAATAGTAAGCCAGTCTTAATAAACTTTTTGTAATCTCCCTCTATCTGGAGATTAATCCGCAGTTTCTTAAGCAGGGAACACGTCTTTAATTCCCTCTGCATATGAGCGTGGTGGTCTCCTTATCCCCTGAATTCGGGTAAGTATTTGGTTGTGCAATACCATAAAACTTCCTTGACATATTTCTGCCTCTATTTTCAATATCAAATCCCCTTCTGGGGCGAAAATACCTTTTCGTCCAAAGACGAAGGTTTCATGCAGCTAAAAATATTTTTAGCTTTTCATCCAATTTCAATAAGTTAGGCAGATTATTCCAAACAGATAACCAAGAGCTTAAACACCACTTGCTCGACACAGGTATGCAACCTTGGGTGAAAAATGGGCCAAATAGCCATTTATTTTATACAAAAGTTCATAGAAAAAATTGCACAATAGCGTCTTTATTTTATGTTTTCCTTTCATCTGCCCAAAAGCCATAATAGCAGCAGAGTAATTTGTGAGGATTTTTAAAACCTCACTATTTGACGCTCTCATATTTGGAGTCATGAATGCCCATATTAACGGATAAACCGTAGGCTCTTCCAATGAGGCACAATTTCCTGTGCTGTGCAATTTTAATATTTCAATCATCACAGAATCATGAAGTTGGTGAGATACCATATACATAATGTAGGTAGCTAGGTTTTTTCCATAGCCTCACCACTTCCTTTAGATATAGCAAAACTTTTGCTATCTCAGGCACACCTGGCCTCACTTTTATTTTTATTTTATTTGTAGTGTGTATTGATAATTCACATCACCACTTGCAGGGTCTGTCTTTTGCAGCCCTGATCCACTTGGAATTATATCCAAAGAGACTTCCTCCACCCTATCCAGGGTCAGAGTTTTTTATTTTTCAATTTGGCACATAGCCATATTTTGTATATTCAAGCCCCTCAGGGTCTTTTTTGGGGAACTGTTTGGGTACTGTGACCCTGGTCTTTAGTACATTTAAGCCCCTCAGGGTCTTTTTTTTGGGGAACTGTTTTGGGTACTGTGACCCTAGTCTCTTTTATATTATGGAGTACTTTCTCCATATCGCGAATTTTATTAACTTTTTTTAAAAATACAGTCTTTCTGACTTTTAAAATATCCTGTCCAAAATTGTGGAGCATTTAAACCTTTCTACCGTATTTTAAACGGTACCAGTATCGGAACCGGCCCCGTAATTAATCTCTCGTCCCGATCGCTGGGTATTCCCCTGGGACGGTCTTTTTAAAAACTCCGTTATTTTAACAGAGTATATCTGTTAAATTTAAACTTTTAGTTAGTTTTTAAAAACCTTTAAAATCCTGGTTTCCACCAGGCACGGAGTTTTCTAGTCCTAAAAAAGTTTTTCAACAGTACTTACCTGCCGGTTCTGAACCTACCGCTGTCGAGGAGCTGCTCCTTACTGCAGCTCCTGCTTCTGCCGTCAGCGTCGACGTCATGCCGTTGACAGCGTGAGGCGGGTTCTTCACGTAGTCACTCACGTGACTCCGAAGTAAATTGAATATTTCCCACTTGTCTGGATATGTGCAGTGTCAAACAATCTAAAGAAGCTCAACACCATCCAAAACAATACTATTTGTTTGAGTGGCAACTTGTCAACCACCCTAAACATTCATTTTCTCTGCTAACTGTGCACAGTGGCTGCAAAATGAACCATCTACAAAATGTGTTGCAGTCACTCACCCAGACTACTTTGACAGCTTCTCCCAATCTGTGACATCTGCTACCAAGAACTCCACCACCTGGAGATTCTCCTCCATGCTACAAATCATATATCACCAATAGGAAATATATCACTGCTCTTTCTTAGTCACTGAGCATAAGTCCAAGAAATCCTTGCATGAGAGCACTGTGGGGGTTCATTTACCCAGAAAGGACTGCAGCACTTTAAGAAGGCAGCTCACCAGCATGTGCTCTTGAGCAGTTGGGGATGAACATTGAATGTTAACAAGGCCAGAGACATCCAGATCCTGCAACTTTTTGAAACATAAGAGAAATATATCATTTATATATTGTTAAATAACAAATACAAAAATAGAAGTTAATTAGTAAGGGTGTCAGGGGTTATGGGCTTAAGGCATGGGTATAGGCTTGAGAGGAATAGATAGATCAGCCATGATTGAATGGCAGAGTAGACGTGATGGGCCAAATGGCCAGATTGTGCTCCTATAACATGAACATGAAAGTAGTTAATGAATAATTGAGTTTATAAGGTTTCTTGAGAACCAGATAGACATTTGTTGAAATATTAACTCAGTTGAGGAAAGTAAAGAAAGAAATGGAATTTGAGCATATTGAATGTATTTGAGTGTAAGGATCTGGCTGAATAGATTCTGTAGGAGTCATTTGAAATCTACTTTAGTTAAATGATTATCTATTCTTTAGTATGTTTTGTCATCTTAGTCATTTGAAAGTCATTCCCAACAAAGCAGGCATACGTCAGCCGTGGCATTGAGCTTATAAAAAACATTCTTACATTTTTCCATTTGCTGCTTTCAATATAAACTTCATTGACCGGTAATCCTGAGATAGTACATTACCTACCAGTCAATTTCCTTGCAGAAACCAGCCTATATCAGAATTGGATGGGAGAAATGAATCACGAGGACTGCCAACATAACTGGCATGCTTATCTGTGATATTCTTGACATCTTACAAGACCAACTCATTCATCAAGTGGTAGCTTTACTCTTAATGTAGTCATGAGCAGACTTAACAGGTGCGCGGAATGGTAGGTGACCACAGGCAATTTCCAATACATTAATAAACCCAGCATTGATAAAGAGCACTTGTTTTATTCTCTGTGCCTTAGGGAATTTGTGAAATGGGTTTCAAATGGTATCAGTTAGAGACAAGTTGCAAGCATGTGGATAAATGCTACTTGATGCCATTAGTTACATGAAGACGATCTAAAAGTGTTGATGGTATAAAAGCTGAATGCAGCCATCACCTTTATCTCATTTACCCTCCTTTTGGAAACTTGAAACATAATGATTGTTGTATTTCTTCCTGCTGCAATTGGATGGAATTCATCCCTGTGCAATAACCAGAGCACAGTCCATCTTTAAACTTACCTTTTTCGCTTGGAGAATCTACATTTTCAGGAATTGTATTTTGTTCAAAAAATATGCTTTTTTGATTAACCCTTTACTAACAGTTATGTTTATAGACAGCTTGGTGCCTTCACTCATCATTATCTAATTTTATTTTGGAGTCACGTGAGTGACTACGTGAAGACCCCGTCCAGCACGCATGCGCGACATTAGCGTTCATGCAGTGCACCCGCGACGAACAGAGTTCAAGGTGCTCCCGCTACAAATTGAAAAGTCGGGCAGACAGGTAAGTTTTACCATGGCCGTGTGTATTTTCTCTGTGGTCTGCTTTATGTTCCAGGAGAATGAGCAAGACCAGAGGAAGGAAATCTGCAGCTCGCCCCCCGTTCGTCTTCCGTTGGGAAACGTTCTTTGGAGGGGGGGGCAAGAGGAGGCAGGAATAACTATCGAGCCAAGCCCAGCACTGCTAGTGCAGCCTGAGCAGTGGGCTGGAGGTACGTGCAGCCAGAACCGGGCGGTAGTATCCGACGATTCGGATGAAGATGCCTCACCGCTCGAGAGCGGCACAGGCAGCCGCCTAAACCGAATGGAACGGCTTGTGGAGCAATTGCTCCAGCGAGATCTGCTGAGAGAGCAGCAGCAGACTCGCCAAGGGAGCTCAGGCACTCCCGCAGTGCCCATTACGGCACTGACCATTGCTTCACCTTCTTTTGAAGGCAGCATTGGCGACCAGGTCTGGGCTGGTCAAGAAGAGGGGTCGCTGGCTGAAGATGTCCGGAGTACGCAGGGTGTACAGGATCAGGAAGAGCTGCTGGGTGTGGTCAACCGCTACGTGGTCATTCCACGAGCGGGTCGGCCTTTAGAGCCGAAATTTGCAGCCAGCATTGACCACCTGTCCTCAAAACCCACAAGAACAGGTGGTCAATGAGGCTCTTGAACAATATACAGCTCCAGAAAATTGTACATCATTGAATGTACCAGCTGTAAACAGCCAAATTTGGGGACATTTGGGGCAGAACATCGGGAACCTGGAGTTAAAGCCCCAGAAAATCCTTAAACTCCTGACTGCAGGAATAACATCATATGCTCGATCCATTGATGGTGTGGACATCTCCACAAATCAGCAAGACACATTAGCTCTGCTGTGCACCACACAAGATGAGATAAACAATTTACGGAAGGAAATCATCAAGCCTGCCCTCACCCCTAAATTTGCAGGACTTTGCAAAACACCTGGTTCAGAACCTCCAATTCTGCTCTTTGGAAAGGACCTTCCGAAAAAGGTGAAAGACCTAGAGGAAGAATCCAAGACCTTTGGTCTCGTGAGGGCAGGTTTGGGACCGAGCAGACCTAACAAACCCAGGCGGCAGTACCCCACGGCATCCACCAGTCGTCGACCACCATATGCGACTGGTGAAAGTTCGGGGTCCACAACCATTCCCCGTAAGCCTTTCTTAGGCCAGGGCCCAGAGCGGACCCCATGGAAAATGCGCCACCCCCAACAACATCAACATCAACATCAACATCAACAGCAGCCCTCTACAGCCCAGCAGAGACCTCATCATCCAGCGAAGAGGCAGAAGAGGTACCAGTAACCATGGAGGTAGGTGGGTCTGGTTCCTCTCAGCACATGAGCAGTAGGGGCCCTATACTAACAGGGGGAAGATTGCACTTGTTTTTGGATGCATGGGAATCCATCACTAATGACAAGTATATACTCAGCAGCATTCATGGCTATAAAATTGACTGTTTTCATGAAAACATTCCGCCAGTTCAGCATATACCCCAAAGGGTATTCACCCTCTCAGTCAAAGAGAAACAAGAGGGTCAAGCTGAACTGATGAGGCTACTAGCAAAAGGTGTCATTGAAAGAACAAAACATGAACCTGTGGAATTTGTGTCTGATATTTTCACTAAAACTAAAAAAGAATGTGGATGTCGCATCATCGTTGACTTAACTACTTTAAACAAGTCTGTTAAGTATATACATTTCAAGATGGAAACTTTTGAAACAGCCAGACTATTGATTTCTAGAGGTTACTTTCTAGCAAGCATTGATTTAAAAGATGCCTACTACTCAGTACCTATACACAAGGAGCATCGTAAATACTTAAAGTTTATCTGGATGAAACAGCTATGGCAATTTAAAGCCTTACCAAATGGACTAACCTCCGCTCCAAGGTTGTTCACTAAAATCTTAAAACCCACTTTGGCATTTTTGAGGAAACAAAAGCATATAGTCATGGTGTACTTAGACGACATTTTAATAGTAGGGAAAACCTTGGAGACAGCTATTTTGGCAGTAGCAGCCACCAAACGTTTGTTTGAAACTTGGGGTTTGTCATACATCCAGATAAATCCATTTTTACACCGTCCACTACCATGGACTATCTTGGATTTACGATTGATACCGTTCACATGATTGTAACTCTGCCGAAGGGGAAAGCATCAGAATTGGCACTATCAAGCAGTGAACTAATGGATAAACATCAGTCAACCATATGGCAGGTAGCTAGAGTTATTGGTAAAATGGTAGCAGCTTTTCCAGCTCTACAATTTGGGCCTTTGCACTATCAAAATTTGCAAAGAGCAAAAGTGCACGCACTAAAGCAAAACTCAGGTCACTTTGACCGAGTTATGAATTTAACTGCTGGATCCATTCCAGAGTTACAATGGTGGATAAGGAACGTTAGGCTCAGTTCCAGTCCCATAATAATCACCAACCCAGTATTAACCATTCAAACGGATGCCAGTGCATTGCGCTGGGGAACAACTAACATGCAATCCAGCACAGGGGGCAGATGGACTAATTATGAATCATCTTGCCCACAGACACGGGGTATCAACTACTTAGAAATGTTGGGTGTGTTTTATGGTTTAAAAGCATATTCATCTAATACACATCATGCACATGTCCGGTTGCAATTAGATAATACCACGGTGGTGGCTTATATCAACCACATGGGTGGTGTGTAAAGTCGATATCGTGTGACAATTTGGTCAACCTAATCTGGCAATGGTATGTTGAAAGACATATTTGGTTATCAACAACTTACCTACCAGGTAAGCAAAATACAGTGGCATACACCAGGTCACGCAAATTTAACGATAACATCGAATGGATGTTAAATCCCAAAGTATTTGCTGAAATTACAAAGCAATATGGCACACCCGATATCGATCTACCTGCATTCAGGCTGAATCACCAGGTACCAACGTATGTCATTTGGGAACCAAACCCTGAGGCAGCAGCAGTTGATGCATTCATGCTGCATTGGGGGAAAATGTTATTTTATGCTTTTCCTCCCTTCTGCCTCATCAGTCGGGTATTACGCAAGATTCAATTGGATTCCGCTTCAGGAATCTTGATAATACCCGACTGGCCTACAAAGCCATGGTTCCCAGTGGCCCTCAACATGGCTGTCGAAACACCGTTGGAATTCCTCAGCAGTCCAGAATTATTAATCCACCCAGTGTCAGGCATTAGTCACCCGTGCCATGACAGAGTCAATCTCCTGGCTTGCAGATTCTAAAAAGACCACTACTGGCCGGGGACTTTCTGAGGACGCCATCAAGATGGTGACCACATCCACGGGAGTCCACCAGGAGACAATATCTGACCAATATAAAAAAATGGGAACGGTATTACTCCAAAACAGGAACTACCTACTCAACAGCTACAGCCACCAGTGTTGTGGAGTTCCTGGTTGGATACATCGGAAGGACTCAGCTACAGCGCCATCAATACAGCCAGGAGTGCGTTGTCAGCTTTTGGTTCCAGCAGCAGGACAACAGGCTTTGGGGTCCCATCCACTAGTGTTCAAAATCATGAGGGGCATTTTTAACACTAATTCCCCCAGACCAAGGTACACTCAGATCTGGGATGTCAGCATTGTGCTGACGTACCTTAGGGGATGGCCACCACCCAGGTCACTCACGCTGGAACAACTTACTCTGAAATCAGTCATGCTCATGGCACTAGTGTCAGCTCAAAGGGTACAGTCCCTCCACATTCCATATTCAGGGACTGGTCAAGCAAACTACACCAGGTACCACGCCCTCCAGTCATGGAGTTCCGGGCATATTCATCTGACCCACGGCTGTGAGCCAAGACCCATCTCGCAAATTACATAGATACAACATACAACTTAAGAGGGAGAGAAAAAGCCTTATGGATAAGCCACAAGAAGCTTCATGGTCAGGTGACGAGCCAAACCATTTCAAGGTGGCTCAAGCAGGTGCTTACGTCCGCGGGAGTCAATACTAATGTTTACAAATCTCACTCCACCAGGACTGCATCCACGTCGGCGGCTAGGCGAATGGACGTGCCTATGGACCATATTCTGGCCAGAGCAGGATGGTCCTCGGAAAGAACTTTCCAAAGGTTTTATAATAAGCCGCTGGCGGAACCTGCTACATTTGCAGACAGAATTTTAGAGTCTGCAGTTAATATTTAATTTAAACTCGGGGGAGCTCTCGGTTTTTTGTTGTCATTAATAAACCTTTTTTGTTCACAAACAGGTTATTGTTGATTGTGATAACATACTTCCTCCTCTAAGGTCTTCAGACAGTGAGTGAAGCATGAGCTGGTACACGGTTCGGAATCACAGAGCTTTGAAGTCTTCACGTAGTCACTCACATGACTCCGAAATAAAATAGTGAGATTAAATGAGAACTTACCAGTTCGAAGTTTGATCTGTATTTTTATGAGGAGTTACGATGAGGGATTATGTGCCCTCCGCTCCCCACCCTCTATTATACAGATCAACTGGTAATTAAGTTCTTATTTTTTCTTTACTATATTTATTTCAATTGTTTTGTTTTTTCTGTGAATTCACACCGCTGCTTTGAAGAATGTTGTGCATGCGTACTGGACGGGGTCTTCACGTAATCCCTCATCGTAACTCCTCATAAAATACAGATCAAACTTCGAACACTAAATTCTCATTTAATCTCACTTTTTTTGTTTATTTTTGTTAGAAGTAAGTACCTAATACATAAACACATATTCTCATTCTTGTACAACTTCATACTTTTAGTTCAATAATAAAAGAACAGTGAGAGAAAAAAGAAATAAAGAGTGTCGGAATAGATAGACAAGCGAGTTGCAGCAGAAAACAAAAAATAAAAAATAAAGGACAGAGGTGAGAAGTTAAAAGATTGAAAGAGAAGGAAAAAGTAAAAATAAAAGAGAGATTAGGAGAGATCTATCTATCTCATATTTTTGCCCATCCGTCACCCAATTCTAAACATTTAATTTCTAAGGTTATGTTATGTTGCACCATATGCTTGTATAAAGTTGACAAACGGAGACCAAATCTTTAAGAATTGGTCTACTTTACCTAGTAAGAGGAATCTCATTTCTTCAAGATGTAGCGTTTTCAGACATGTTTGAGATCCACATTTTGAATGTTGGCGTAGGTGCGTTTTTCCAAAATTTAAGTATACGTTTTTTTCGCTGTTATTACACCATAATTAAGAAAAGCTTTTGGAATATAGTTAGTTTACTTCCCTCTTCCATTGATCCAAAGATAACCAATTCAGTATTGGGGTTCAATTTTTGTGTTAAATAGTTTTGTAAAAATTCAAAAAATTTCATTCCAAAATGTATACAGTTTTGTACAAGAGACAAAGGAATGTGCTGTAGTGGCATTTTTGAGTTTAGACATTTGTCGCAGATGGGGGAAACATTTGAAAATATTTTATTCAGTCTTGTTTTCGAATAATATAATCTATGTAAAATTTTAAATTGAATTAGTTATGTCTTACATTCATTGAACATTTGTTTACATATAATAAATTTTTATTCCCATCTAATTTGTCGGTAATTTTTATCAATAACTCTTGTTCCAGTCTCTTCTAATTGTTTCTGTCATTGGTGTTTCTATATTTAGAATTATATTATATAAGTAAGATATTAAATTGCTTGATTCTGCCTTTCTATTCATTCCTTCTCCAGTATTCTCACTACTATTTATCAAGCTTTATAGAGAAAAAAGTCAAGGGAGAAAAATTTAGATAAGGTGATGATTCTTAAGATTCATCAAGCAGCATACATTTGGAGTGCACATCAGCACGCTGTACCTTCACAGAATATTCATTATCTATCGTTTCAAACTTCCTTATTGCTACGCACCTATCATGTCCCACTTATAAGCTATGATAACAACATGCAATAACAATTATTCCGAGGACTAACTTTGACAAACACTTTATTATGTGTAATTCTCTGCATTAAACCCCTGTCTCACAGTGCGAGTTGGCCCACGAAGAACCCGAGTTTTTACTCATGGTGATCACGTAGAGGGAATGTCAGAACTCGCACGAGCAACTTATCGACTCATGACGCTAACGGCAGGTACTGGAAACGTGTTAACTCGTGAAAAAAAATCAAACATGTTTGATTTTTTCCACGAGTCAAATTAACTGTTCAAGTTTAAAAATGGAAAAATTAAACTCGTAGGCAATAACATCGTGGCCCGTGCGTTTATCTTAGTGTCTCATGAGTCTACCATGGGAACTTTTTTATAATCTGTTTCGTTCGCTCGAGTAAAGACTGACCCAGAGATAGGTGCTGGAGTAGTTACATGTGTTTTAAAGTTTACATGTGGCTCCAGGAGTTAAAGAGGCTTGAGAAATATAAATGCTGAAATACGTGCGGATCAACGCGGGGTATCCAGAGCTGAAAGTTGAAAAGAAAATGAGTACTGCGCATGTTGTTCCTTTGGTTTTTAAAAAGGGTTTCAAAGAATAAACCTAGCAATTATAGACCTATTAGTTTTGACATCAGTGGTGGGCAAATTAATGGAAAGGATACTTAGAGATAATATATATAAGCATTGGATAAACAAGGGTCTGATCAGGAACAGTCCAACATGGATTTGTGCCTGGAAGGTCACGTTGACAAACCTTCTTGAATTTTTTGAAGTGGTAACTAGGGAAATTGATGAGGGTAAAACAGTGGATGTTGTCTATATTGATTTCAGTAAGGCCTTTGACAAGGATCCCCATGGAAGGTTGGTGTTAAGAAGGTTCAATCTTTGGGTGTTAATGGCGAAATAGTAGCAGATGGATTCAACAGTGGGTCTGAATGGGGAGATGTCAGAGAGTAAGGTGGTGGATGGCTGTTTGTCAGGTTGGAAGCCGGTGACCAGTGGGGAGCCTCAGGGATGTGTGTTGGGTCCACTGTTGTTTGTCATGTACATCAATGATCTGGATGATGGGGTGGAATTTGGATAAGTAAGTAAGCATAAGATGGATACTAAGATAGGTGGTGTTGTGGATAATGAAGTAGATTTCCTAATGTCTCCCCATCCCGAGAGATTTGGGCCATTTGGAAAAGTGGGCTGAAAGATGGCAGATGGTGTTTTAATGCTGTTAAGTGTGAAGTGCTACATCTTGCAGCAGGACAAATCAAAATAGGACGTTACATGGTAAATGGTAGGGAATTGAGGAATGCTGTGGAAACGAGGGATCTAGGGACTAACTGTTGCATAGTTCCCTGAAGGTGGAAATCGCATGTAGATAGGGTGGGTAAAGAAAGCCTGTTGTTGTGCTGGCCTTTATAAATCAAGCAGCATTGAATATAGGAGTAGGGAAGTAAATGTTAAAAATTGTACAAGGCATTGGTAAGACCAATTCTGGAGGTCTGAGTATGGTGTACAATTTTGGTCGCCTAGTTATAGGAAGGATGTCAACAAATAGAGAGAGTACAGAGGGGATATTTACTAGAATTGTTGCCAGGGTTCCAGCAACTATGTTACAGAGAAAGGTTAACAAGTGAGGTCTTTATTCTTTGGAGCGCAGAATGTTAAGGGGAGACTTGATTGAGGTTCTTTTAAAATGATTGAAAGGGATAGACAGAGTTAACGTAATACGTTTTTTCCCATTGAGGGTAGGGAAGATTCAAACAAGAGGGCATGACATGAGAATTAAGGGACAGATGTTTCGGGGTAACGTGAGGGGGAACTTCTTTACTCAGAGGGTGGTGTATGCTGTTGTTGAATGAGCTTCCAGCAGAAGTGGTGGAGGCAGGATCGATTTTAACTCATTTAAGAGTTAAAGTGGATAGTATATGGGACGTGAAGGGAATGGAGGGGTATGGTCTGAGTGCAGGTAGATGGGACTAGGGGAAAACAAATGGTCAGCACGGACTGGAAGTGGCCGAGAGGGCCTGTTTCCGTGCTGTAAATTGTTATATGGATTATATGTGTTATATGGTTAATCAAGAAGCCATATCTCTGGGCTTTATGTATGAAAGAACCATCTCCACTTTCACAGGTTTTTTTGTCTGGAGGGATTAAAACTAATTAAAAGTATGTGAGAACAAACTAAAAATGCAAAACTGGAAATAAAATTGTATCTAAATATCAACACGCGCATGGCATTGCAATTTGCAGTGGACACACTGGATATAAGTATTCTGAGTAGAGTACGTTACATATGTCTTTATAACTCTTTAGTTTTGTATTTGTATCTCTCTGCGTATATTACAGCTGAGCTTGTTATTTTCACTGGACTTGCCAACACCCCCCCCCCCCCCCCCCCCAACTCGGGAACTTGGAATTCGCGAGAACTATTTTGTTTTGGTCTTAAAAAAGAACAACAATTTTTAGTTAATCGGTTCGAAGTAAGCTGCATTGGTTGTGAGAGATTTAGATTTTAATTCAGGGGGTTGATAATTTCGTGGAGTTACCCAGCAGGAACCATGCGTAAAGTATATAACAGCACAATGGACATGTCTATATATATATATTTATATATATATATATATAAGATATATATACACACACACACACACACACCACACATAATGACACAGCACAAAGCACTACTGGACCACACACACTCTCACACAAATTATAATATATATATGTTATATAGTTATGAATATATATAATAGAGTGTTTATAATAGAGAGATAAGAGTAGAGAGAGAGAGAGAGGAGTCTAGCCGTATTATTGATATGCTATGATATATCTATATCCATGTATATATACTATGTACGTAAATAGTCATGCATAGAGTATATATGACCTGAAGTATAGTATATATATATATATTATATATATATTAGAAGTATCTATATATACATATAGATATATATATAGTTAGTAGCTATATAAACATAGAAATATATTTTTATGATAAACATATAGGAAAATGTCTTTCGACATTTATGTCACTGTTCTACCTTCTACTACCCCACTGGCCCAACTTTAATACACAAAGCTATATATTGTATATATTAGCTAAGTAATATGAATATAGAGAAGAAAGAAGAAAGTAGATAGACACAGTGATCTCAGCTCAGACGATCCAATAGACAATAGAGCCATAACAATAGCAATAGCTGGGTAGTAGGCCAGTTCGGCCAGACACAGCCATAATGTGGTCGTTGACTGATCTTCCCCAATCAGTAGGTACCTCCGTTCCTGTCTTCTCCCCATATCCCCTGACTCCACTATTCTCCCCCCCAAGCCGCCGTATTTAGCTCTCCTTGAAGGTATCCAGAGAACTGCGCCTCCACCTCGTCTGAGGCAGTGAATTCCACGACTCAAAACTCTCTGTGAGAAAAAATGTTCCCTCTTCCCATTCTCAATGGCTTCCCATTATTCTGAAACTTGTAGCTCGCTGGTTCTGGACTCGCCCAACAATGGGAAGAACATGTTTCCTGCTCTAGCATGTCCAAACCCTTAATAATCTTATATGTTCAATAAAGATCCGTTCTCATCCTTCTAAACAAAAAAAACTCCAGAGTAGACAAGGCCAGGCCTCTCCATTCTCTCACATATCACAGTCCCACCAATTACCTTGTAAACCTACGCTCTCACTCCCTAATAGCAAGAATGTCCTTCTCAAATTTATATTGCTCCCACATGTCAATACTCCAGGTGTGATCTCAATAGGGGCCTATACAACTGCAGAAGTGTGTTCTCTTTGCTCCTGTACTCAACTTCTCTTGGATAAAGGGCACAACATTCCATTCGCTTTCTTCAATGCTGCCAGCTCTACATGCATGCTTACTTTCATTGATGATGAACAAGGACCCCCAGATCCCGTTGTACTTCCCCTTTTCCCAACTTGACACCATTTAGGTAGGATCTGCCTTCTTGTTTTTGATACCAAAGTGGGATAACCAACCTCACATTTATCCGCATTAAACTTCATCTGCCATGCATCTGCCCACTCACTCAAACCTGTTCTAAGTCATACTGCATTCTCATGAGCATCCTCCTCACAGATCACACTGCCACCCAGCTTTGTGGTCATCTGCAAATTTGCTAATGTTACTTTGAATCCCTTCATCTAAATCAATTGATATATATTGTAAGTAGCTGTGCTTCCCAGCCACCGAGCCTTGTGCTCCGATTCACATGTGCCCGCACTAGGTCAATGCCTGCCATTCTGAAGGGACCCGTTAATCCTTACTCTTTAATTCATGTCTGCTAAACCGTTTTCTAGAGCCATGTCAGCACTCTGCCCAATACCATTGCCCTAAATTTGCCCACTAATCTCCTATGTGTGGGGACCTTATCAAGTGCTTTCCTGAAAGTTCAGGTACACTACATTGCACTGGCTCTCCCTTGTCCATTTTCCTAGTTACATCCTAAAAATTCCAGAAGATAGTAGCCAAGCATGATTTCCCCTTTGTAAATCCATGCTGACTCGGATCGGGAGATCCTGTTACTGCTATCCAAATTTGCCGTTATTTCATCTTTTATAATTGACTCCAGCTTCTTCCCCACCCACCGATGACAGGCGCGAACTGATTATAATTCCCCCTGTTTTCTCTCCTTCATCCGCCTTTCTTAAAAAAGTGGGATAACATTAGGTACCGCGCCAATCCACAGAAATTGATCCTTGAATCTATCGAACATTGGAAAATTATCACCAATGCATCCACGAATTTCTAGAGCCACTTCCTTAAGTAACCTGGTGCTATGCAGACTAGCAGGCCCTGGGGATTTATCAACCTTTAGTCCCATCGGTCTAACCCAACACCATTTCCTGCCTAATATGGATTTTCCTTCAGTTTTCTCCCACCCACCCCAGATCGCTCTGGCCACTAATATATCTGGCAAGTTTGTTTGTCCTCCATAGTGAAGACGGACCAAAGTACCTGTTCAACTCATCTGCCATTTCCTTGTTCCCCATGATAAATTCCCTTTTCAACGTCTTTCAAGGAACCAACTTTGTTTTATAACTATTTACTTCTCTTCACATACCTAAAGAACTTTTACTATACTCCTTTGTATTCTTGGCTAGCTTACTTTCGTACCTGCTCATCTTTTTCTTTGCTCCCCGTATTTGCCTTTTAGTTATCTTCTGAGTGCTTTATACATAACCCAATCCTCTTGCTTTCCTGCTCATTTTGCTACGTGCACTTATTTCTCTTTTATTTTAATACTGTTCCTGACGTCCCTTGACAGCCATAGTCACACCCTTATTCCCCTTGAATCTTTCTTCCTCTTTGGATGAACTAATCCTGCAAACCTTCTGTATTATTTCCAGAAATACCTGCCATTTTGTTTAACTGCCGGTTTCATCGAAGATGACACAAAGTGCCAGCCTAACCTAGTGGGTTAGGTAGCATCTCTGGAGAAAATTGATGGATGATTATTTCGGGACGGATCCTTCCTTAACTGGCTAAATGTCACGCATCCTTTATCCTTCAGAGAGGCTGCCTGACCTGCCTGAGTTACTCTATCACTTTATAGTTTATTTTTGATATATTGTACCATGCACCTGTAGTTCCTTCCTACACACAGATTCCTACAACCCCAGTGGTATTGAACATTGACTCCAATTTCAGGTTTAGTCCTTGTTTTCCCCTCCGTCCTTCCCCCTCCCCTTCCTCTCTCCCACATCCTATTGTCCAGGCCTCTTCCTTTCTTTCCCTGCCCCCCCAACATCAGGTCTGAAAGAAGGGTCTTGACCCAAAATGTTGCCTATTCCTTCGCTCCATAATGCCGCTCACCCGCTGAGTTTCTCCAGCTTTTTTGTCTACCTTCGATTTTTCAAAGCATCTGCAGTTTGTCTTGCAAACACTTACTATGTCTATATATATATATGTACATATATACATATACATATAGTACAGATATACATATATATAATATATATTATCTATATATATATTCTATATATATATCATATATAAATAACACACACAGTATGGTTCATTCATACAACACGTCACATTTTCTTTGATCTAAAATGTACGTACATTCTACAGAACTGAAGTTCATTGCAGCCTCACCAGTTCACAGAGCGTATGGCCTCAAAAATAGGAAATATACACAAATATTAAGAAGCTTGATAAAGTAAATGCTGGAAGTATTTCTTCTGACTAATATTCTCAATCTAACAATCACATACCTCAGCCCCCCCCCCAGCCAAAATAAATAACTATCTACTATAGGACTGAAATGAGGATGTGAATTGTTGGAATTCTCAACACCAGACATTTGTCTGGCTGCTGCTTAATATGTTGAGCTAGGCAAAGATCAATACTTTCTCATGCATTAAAGGCTTAAAGGCATTAAATGTTAAATGGCATATTCCTGCACGTTATTCTTTTATGGAAGTTTAATTGGTAGATAGTGAATAGCATTGCTTAAGTTCAATAAGAGAAGACAAAATTAATCTCAAACATCACTAAGTTCTTGACACACCATTCGCATTCTGAATATGGCATTTGAGGCAGATGTTGAACATACTGTAACTATGCTCATTCTTCGTAGAAAAATGGATATTGGATAGATACTATTTGTGACCTAGTTAATCTCTTGAATTGAGAGGTATTCAACACACCACTAGACTCTAAATGATACATTGCTTTGCAGAAAGTGCCAAATGGGGACGTAAACACCAGTTTAAGGGTCTTGATGCAATATTCTCTGTTTGGTTATTCTGAAACGTCAGTGTCATCACCTTCAGAAAGACAGAAAAACATATTGTTGACAGCTTTGATTCTTTATGTATTAGTGGCTATTGACCAACTTGCTCCTATGGAATTGCTTTCCCTCTTGATCCAAATGCACAACAATGGATGTCTGCATGTAGATGCTAACCCATATAAACAGTAAGCCTAAATTAAAGTAGACGCAAAAAACACAACAAGATGTTTAAGGACATCTAATTTTTGTCTGCAGCATGATGAATTAGAACACATGACGAATAACCAGTTCTGATGAGAGCACTTTTAGGCTTACATCATCAGACAGTCATTGACGACGCTATCCCCTAATTTTTATGGGCAACACAAAAGACTAGCAGATGTTGGAATATTGACCAAAACATCAAGAGCTTGATGTGTGGACTAGCAGTTTCAGGATGTCAAGACTGAAGAAGGGTTGATGTCACCTGTCATTTCCCTCCCCAGATGCTGCCTGACCCAGTGAGTTGCACCTCCAGCACTTTGGATGTTGTTATCCATTTTATGGTTTATAGCTCCATGCGCATCAACTAGGGTTTACATCAATAAGGTAAACCCTAGATAAACAAAAAGCTGGAGTAGTAGACTCAGCGAAGCCAGGCAGCATCTGCTGTGGAGAAAGGAATAGATGATGTTTCGGGTCAAGACTCATCTTCAGATTGAGTCATGGATGGGAAAGGGAAATGAGAGATTTGGGATGGTGATTAGAGATACCGAACGAAATTCATGAAAAGAATTCAAAACCCAGCCCCTAAACAATAATCCTGTGACAGTCTGCTCTGTCAGGTGTGGAGTCAATAAATAGATAATAATGATTTGACTATGATAATATGTATATGAATGAACAAATACAATTAGTTTACTTCCAAACTTCCTTCTCTCTTGCAATGAGAATAACTATTCAAACATTTAATTTCAGTTTTTATTAACTACATGGAGGACTGCTTCATTTGATTTTAAGACTAAGCGCAAGGGATTAACAACTTGTAGCTGCAACTGACACATACTCAGAAGTAAAGATCCATCAGGTTTATTGGCATATTATAAAAGGAATTACACAGGGGGGGCATGTTGGCCTCACTGTGTCTCTGTGCATCACGACTGGCAAGCTGTTTAGTGTTGTCAGTGTAGCCATTAGTATGAAGTGTGCCCAGGCTATTATAAAACCAGGAATGGAGTTATAAATAATAGTGGTTGTGATGCATTTGTGTGTTTAGTATTGATTAACCTATAAGTAGAGCAGATATACATCTTTTACTCCTCATAAGAAAATAACGTAACTATGAAATATATATCTAGGTACAACTAATCAAGTTTATGACTGCCGTGTGTTGTGTGCTAAAAAAACAGAGACCAGTCACTTCAAACACTGAGAGAGGTTAAAACATAGTCCCCGTATCTAAACCGGGTAGGTTTACTACAAATACGATCGCTGGGAACGCGTACGTATAGTAGCTCGCATCTCATCCTGCCTCACACGGAACGAAAACTGAGAAACTGGGGCTCAAGGAACACTGGAGAAGCTCCATGAGACGGGCGAGGTGGAGTTGGAGAGCTGAACGCTGGCACCGAACGTGGTGATGAAAGCCCCCCCGCAGGATATTAATAATAATGGGGCAGACTCCATGGACGGACGTGTGGGCCAGGAAGAAAGTGTATCAGTCATTCGTGTAGTTCCGGTTCACTGGTTGGGTAAAAGTAGCTGACAGTTTTCCGCCGGTAGGCTCACTACCGTCTTTAGTATCGACCATGCACTTGGGGTTGGTGTATCTTTAATTTATGTCTTTTGGTTCCGGTGCATTATCACTGTGAATTAAAACAAGGTCGACCATGCACGGATGTGGTTCGCCTAGGTCCCAGTGATTAAACAAGGCTGACGTTGGGCCTAGTCGTAATGAAGTCGTTAAAACCTGACCACTCACCAGAGGCTTGAGTGGCCTGCTTGTTTTGTCATAAAGATTGTTTCTGGATCTCGCGCTTGTGCTGGAGCTGTGCTTGAATTACCGATGGCTTGTGAACTAGTGGATTTGCAGTAGTTTGCTTGCGTACGGGCAGCATCGTACGGGTCTGTCCTCTGACATGAGAAGTTGGGCAGGATACCCTAGCACTGGGTCGCGGGCAATGTTCTTAAGTTGATCAAGTCCACGGTAAACATCGGATGATTTGCCAAATGTGACCTTTCCATCTCCTGTGTTGGCACTCCAGATGCCGCGGGGTTACGCTCGCAGCCGTTCAATTGCCCCACCCCGCTTGAACTTGGGACCGCAGGTAATTGCTTGAAACGTCCCATCGGTGGTGCAAAATTCTTGAACAACTGACTGATGAACTGGCTCCGTTGTCAGTCAGAGTTTGATTAGTGCGCCCCGTGAGAACGAAAGTGGTGCGCTAGCTTTTGAACCAGTATGCTGAAGTGGACTGGAAACGTGTCAATCTTCAAACTAGTGAGATCAGTGTCAACAAGAACAGGTATTGCTTCCCTGCCATTGCGAAAATGTCTGTGCCAATGTGGACCATGGAAAGCAGGAATGGGTGTGTAAGGAGCACCTGCTTGCGTGATCGGCCACCAGGCTGTTGGCAGATCGCGCAAGATTTCCACTTCTCTGTTTGCTGACTCAGTCTACGTGCCCTGCAAAAAAAACAGCTCTTGCTTGATGAATTGGTTGCCTCGGATAACGGGTTATGTCCCCTATGGACAGAAGTCAAAGTATTGTCCTGAAAAGCAGTTGGAATGACGCTTTGTGTCCTTGACAATCACACCGTCCTGGAGCTACTAAGCTCGATTGCGGTACCCAGAAGTAACGGAGCGAATAGCAGAACTGGTCGCCTGTGTGCTTATCGGCCAAGCCATGCGGGATGATGGAGGACAAGGGACTATAGATGTAATGCCTGCTGTCTGGCGCGGCAGTCATCCAGGATTGCAGTGGGAAGTTAGGTAGTGTCTTGCGCGGGGCTCTCGGATAGAGTGTTGGCTAGGTGATGTCTTTGCCTGATTTCTAAACAAGTTTAATTATTGTTCCTTAAGCTGCATCATCATCGCTGTCAGTCCGTCAGGAGCGGCATGGATTGGCTGTTCAAGATGCTGATTTCTAGGAGCTGGTGGGGTGTTGCACCTGGTCACAGTCTTTTCAAAATACCCAAGCTCACCTCCTGGGACAAGAAAAGTTCAGCTTGTGCTCACATGTGCAAAGTGGCATTCCGTGTCTATCCCTTCCAACTCGAGATGCACCTCTCCCTTATGAAGGGAATTAACAAATACTTTGGATGTTTAGCAATAGTTTCATGCATCCTGCTGGAGAACGCAGATCAAGGACCATGACAATGTACAACGCAGCTCCAGCATTGATTAGTGTGCCACATCAGAAAGTGTTGTTGATCCACAGGAATTAGGAGATCATGAGGTGTGACATAGAAGTTCTCAGTACAGAGAATGTATAGTTTGGATGAAATGTCAGAAGCTCAGAAGGATTCCCAAAGGGAGCCCGTCAGCTTGCGTCTCTCGAATCGCGCTTTGATCTACTTTGTGAAATCATCTTGCTGCAGCAGGCGGGCTTAATCTGCTGGGTTCGATGCACGATCATTACGGCACGTACAGCAACGATAAAGTGATATCTTGTTTACAGCCGCCAGCCCCCCCCGCAAAGTTTGCTGTAGGGGACAGGCACTGCTCGGCGGACAGCGAGTGTGAATCCCATTATTATAGCATTTATTGAGAAACCTGCCGCTGCTATACACGCTTCAGTGGAGGTCGAGTTGTTGCAGCACGTAGAGCTGGTTTCGGCAGCATTGGCATGTACGAGACTGGGGACCTGGCCGCCGCTGAGGCAGGTATGAGAGTCCGTAACTTCAGCAATGTGCCAACATTCTCTGTCCTGATGAGAGTTAGATCAGCACCCATAGTAGTTTTTCTCACTTTTATAGTCAGGATGTCCTGTTGTATTCTGTCAGCGGCAAGCTAACTTACAGATTCCGACAAAAAATGTGCAACGATGGCAATGTTGTCTTATGCGTACTATGTAGCTGGGTTGGCCAGGGCAGTGGATTCACTTTGAAACTTGTGGCGCTCCTCACCATATAGTACGAAGTTCACCACGTCTGTCTGTAACTTGCATTCATTTAACTACCGGAATTGTCCAAATAAGACTCTGCTCGGGTTCAGGTGTATCACCACATTGTTGTCATCAGTTCAGCCGGGACATTGATGTCGAAAGTTCAGCTCGTAGAATAGCTATGGCCGTGGGTTGAGAAAGAAATATACAGTGAGCATAGTATGATCGGGCTGTCACTCCACGATGGTCAGACCACTGAATGTAGAGTCTGAAAAATCGACTTATCAAGATTTGCCAATCGCTCCCAGAATAAAGGATCAAAACAATATTGTCGCTTTTTGCTTACATCAAACCCAGGTGGCAGGCTTCTTAAACATATAGAGCCATAATGACAGTTGCCCCGCCCCCGAGGAAACTATATTGGGGGCGGTTAAACATAAAGAAAAACCGGAACTAGGTGTAGAATAGAATGGGTAGTCAGAAGACTTGACACAGCGTGAGCACAATGACAATTATCAAAGTAAGATCCAACCAGGTTTATTGACTTATCATTAAAGTTACACAGCATTTTGTCGCACACTGTGTCCGCTCCCGA
>CM069131.1:98277341-98353593 GCA_035221665.1 Okamejei kenojei
CCTGGGGCCCGCAAACGCGTGGACCCACAAAGCCCCCGCGGCACCTCACCCGCCTCCACCCCCGAGCCGTCCCGGCCCCCCCACCACACGCGCCCCACCAACAACAACACACTCCCCACACCCGCCCCCACAACCAAGTTCTTCCCTCTCTTCCCCCCCCCCCCCCCCCACCCCACCCCCACCCCCCCCCACCCCCTCCCCCCCCACACCCACCCACCCCACTTTCTCCCCCCCTCCCTTTCCCCCCAACCCCCTCTCCCCAGTCCTCACCCCATCTCCCCCCTTCCCTTCCCCCCTCTCAGCACCCACCTCCCATCTCTCTTCTGCCATATCTCTCTCTCCCCTCTCCCTTCCCCCCCTCCCCCCCCCTCCCCCCCTCCCCCACCCCTCTCTATCCTCCTTCCTCCACCCCATCCCTCCTCCCCCTGTCCCTTTCCCTTTCTGTCTGTCTCTCTCCCCATCTCTCCCATTCTCTCTATGCCCTCTCTCTCTACCCCCTCTCCATCTCTAGACACGCCCGATTGAGTTTGGGGGCTATGCGTCAGCTGTAAGGCCTGTTTATTAGGTATGTGGATATTTTTTTATTTTTTTCTAAAAATTATCTCTTAATTAAAATATAACATTATATTATATCAAGGAAAGTAGTTAGAGAAGTTTTTAGAGTTAGCATAGTTTAGGTGTGGATGTGTTGTTGGGTTAGTGCGTTGTGTGATGCCGCAGAAAGCCCCCCCCCCCCCCCCCCACCCCTGCAAACATTGCGTTGGGGGGGGGGGGAGGGGGGGGTGGGGGGGGGGTACAGACCCAAAAAAGGGTTACACCTGCTCTAGTTTATTATAAAGCTGATCCTGGACGTTTATATGTTGGTTTGCTTCTTTGTCTGCTTGCTTGAACAAGTTCTTGATTCACATTTCCGTGAAAATCCGATGGCAGTAACAGGGTGACATTTTACATATTCCGGTAGAGTTTACCTCATGATTTCAAAAAATCCCTCATCATGAAAAAATGTGATAGTTAATTATTTCCTGGAGTTCGTTTACTAAATTGTTCACCATCTGTCATCTTTTTAAATCGAATGTGTGAAGAGAGCTCGGTTGACCGTCCCAATGCATCTTGCTCCTCGCCCCCCCCCCCCCCCCCCCCCCCCCCCCCCGGCAAAAGAGCTGCGCTGTTTTCAACGTGCAGCCTCATGGGGTGCCACGTGCGGACTGGTGTGGTGGCTGAGCCCACCCGTCGCTTCGAGAGGCGAGAGAGGCCCCGAAGAGCGCGCGCCAAACGCCGAGAGAGCAAAGAGACGAGCGCCACCGCAGCGCAGAGAGAATCAGGCCACGAGAGGTAAAAGAGAGAGGGGAGTACATGTGCAGCGCGCAGACGGGCCCCAGGAAGAGCGAGCTGGGCCCAACGCGCCGGCGCGTGCATCTCTTCGCTCGTCTGCCCTCCGCGAGGCGCGCGCGCGCCACCTCCCCCCCCCCGCGTTCGCGGGGGGCACCTCCTCGCACCCTAGCCTCCCCACCACCCAACGCGCGACGCCCCGAGCCCTGGCTCCCTCCGCCCGATCCCTACCTGGCTCGCTCTCACTGCTCCCGAGGGAGGGCCCTCGCGAGCAGCGCAGCCAGCCCCCGCGCGGCGCTGCCCGCCCGCTCTTCCCTAACCCCAGCGCGCGATAGAGAGCTAGAGAGCGAGCAAGCCAAAGCGCCAGCGACCACGTCGGCGCGTGAGCGACCCGCCGGCGAGAAGTGTGCGCTCCCACGAGCGGCCCACAGCCCACCAACGGGCGCCCCCTCCATCAGAGCGCGCCCCCGCGCTCGGGCCCCCCCCCCCCCCCCCCTGCCGCGCCCTGCGCGCCCCGAAACACCCTCCCCTCCACATCCTCCCCTCTACCCCACCTCCCTCTCCACCCCTCCCCTACCCCCTTCCCTACACCCTCCCCCTCCCATCCCCCCCCCACATCTCCCCTCCTTCCCCCCCACCTCTCCCCCCTTCCCCCACCTCTCCATCCCTCCCCTCCTCCCCACTATCCCCCCTCCCTTCTCACTCCATTCCCCCCTTCCCTTCCCCCCTCCAGCCCCCCTCTTCCCCTCACTTCCTCCCATCCCTCCTTCCCCTCCTCACACCACACTCCCCCGCCCCCCACCCCGCCTCTTCCCCTCTCCTCTCCTCCAGCCTCCCGATCCCCCTGCCTCTTTCCTTTCTGTCTCTGCCTCTGTCTGTCTCTCCCCATCTCTCTCTGCCCTCTCTCTCTCTTACCCCCCTCTCCCTCTCTAGACACGCCCACGAGTTGGGGGCTATGCGTCAGTGGCTAGGGCGGATATGGGTTATAATGATCTAAATTAAGTTATTAATATAATATCAAGGAGTGAGTTAGTGTGGGTTGTGGTTAGTGTGTGTGATGCCGCATGACCCCCCCCCCCCCCCCCCCCCACCCCCCCCCCCCCCCCCCCCCCCCCCCCCCCCCCCCCCCCCCCCCCCCCCCCCCCCCCCCCCCCACCCCCCCCCCCCCCCACCCCCCCCCCCCCCCCCCCCCCCCCCCCCCCCCCCCCCCCTGCATAACGCCGTGTGGGGGGGGAACAGACACCAAAGGAGTCCTGCACTTGATCTAGTATTATTATAAAACTTTTGACCTTGGATGTGTAATTTGGGGGTGTAGCTTATTTGCTGGCTTGCGTGAACTTGTTCTTTGATTCACTTTCCTTGAAAGCTGATGGATGTCACGGTGACACTGTGACATATTCCGGTAGAGATGTCCTCATGATTGCAACAAGTCCCTCATCTAAAAATTTGATTAATTATTTCCCGAGTTCTTTTTACTAAAAATTGTTCACCCAAATCTGTCAGGCTTTTGCTTGTAAGTTGCTGAAGCGAGCGGATGATTGGCTCAAGGCCTCGGAGCCGAGCGGCAAGCTGCTCAGATGTGCAACGTGGAAGACGCAGGGGGGCAACTTGCGGGGAGGGTCGGGGATAAGCAAAACGAGCAACGCCACGCGGCGCCCCCGCCGCGGGCGGGAGCGCAGGTGAAAATCGAGCGCAAACGGAGGCGAGGACCCCCAGCGGGCCCCGCCTCCGAGGAGCGGGGCCGGGGCGCGCGCCAGCGAGGCCGACGATACCTCTGAGAAATCGCGCGCGCCCCGCGGCGCGAGCCCGAGAGAGCGCGCACCCTTCACACCGGCTCGAGACACAAGCGCGGAACCAAGTCCGACGCGCTCCCCCCCCTCTGGCTCTCTCGCCCAGCCGTCTAGCTCGGCCCCGCGAGCGCTCCCCACTCCAGTGAGCTGGTTCCCTGCTCAACCGCCGGCTCGGATGCCCCATCAGCGCGCGCCCGCTCTGGCCCCCTCCGCGTCGCTCCTAGAGCCCTCTCTCTCTCCTCTCTCTCCCCTCCTCTCTCTCCCCACTGCTCTCTCCTTCTCCTACCCTCCTCTCTCTCTCCCACTCCCTCTTTCCCCTTTCTCTCTCTCCCTCCTCTCTACCCCCTCTCCTCTCTCTCGGTTACCCCCCTGCCCTCTCCTCTCTGTCCCCCTCTGTCTCTCCTCCTCTCCCTCCTCCTCTCTATCTCGTCTTACACCTCTCTCCCCTCTCTACCACCCCGCCTTGATCTATTTTCAACCTCTCCCCCCTTCATCCCACCCTCTCTCTCTATCTCCCCTCAGGCTCTCCACTCTCCACCCCCCTCTCTCTCCCCCTCTCTCATCTTTCTCGCTCTCTGTCCCCAACCATCTCTCTCTCCATTATGAATGTCTGGGTACATTTTTTCTAAGATTTTGGTCAAATTATATTGTGTTCAGACTCATGAGTTATGACTCCGTTTTTTTTTTTTAGTGCCTGCTAAGAATCATTTGTTATATTTATTTTAATGAGGTATATGATGGGGTATTTGTATTAGTGGTGTAAAGTTTTGTTTCCCTCTGTGTTTATTTATTAGGTTTCTAGTTTTTTAAATATTGATCTTTATTTGATTCTTTTTCTCTGTTCTCCTTTTTTTCCCTCCCTCTCCCCTATCTTCTCTCCCTCATATTGGGAAATGTAAATCTTAATGGTTTCCCATGAGTTGTGTAATAGTTTTTTAGCTATTCATTTTATATTTTTTGTTTCTCTCTTTAATTTTTTTGTGTGTTTGTCATTTGTTTTTGTATAATCTTTTGTATTTTAAATTCTTCTTTCGCTCCTGTATATGTGATCCATTTTTGATGTTATTTTTCGCTCCGTAGTATTTTTTTGCCCTCCTCTCTCTCTCTCCTTTTATTGCTCAGTTATTATTTTGTATGGTGTCTCTTTTTATTTTCGATTAAAAATATCTCTAAAGAGCCCAAATTAGAGTAGTAAGTTGCCTCTAATTTAAATAAACCTAACTTCCCCACCCTATATTGAAAACAGCAATCTTTGCGTTTTTTTTTGTGTTTATCTCTCTCCGGTTAAAGTTATCATCTTCGTTTGAGTTTCTTATTATTTTTTTAATATCCCACTCCTTATTAATAAAATCTCTCTAGTGTGTGTCTACCACCCACACCCCCCCCCCCCCCCCCCCCCCGAGTTCTCATTTTGTCCCCCTCCCCCTCCCCCCCCCCTCTCTCTACCCCCTCCTCTCACCACCTCTCCCCCTCGCCCACCCACACCGCTCACCCCCACCCTCCCTCCCCCCTAAACCCCCTTCCCAGTCCCCCCTCTCTCCTTCCCCTCTCCCCTCCCCTACCTCCCTACCTCCCCTGCCTATCCCCCTCCCCCTCTTCCTCCCCCCATCCTCTCCACCCCTTCCCCCTCCCCCTCCTCCTCTGCCCCCCTACACCCCCTCCACGCTCCCCCCTCACCTCCCTCCCCCTCCCTTTACCTCCCTCATAGCGATATAGGGTAGCGTTTTTTTTACAGTGCTGGGGGAAGGGAAGCCCAGAGGGCTTACACAAAGTCCCCTCCCATCTGAATATGAGTGTTTTTTTAATGGCAAACCAGGGGCTAGGAGAAATAATAAAGACAATAATAAACAATAATACAGTTTAAGAATGAAAATTCAAAATATGAAATTAAAAATATGAAAATAAATAAAATAATAAGGTATTGTATGAGATAAGGGTCAACAGAAGTAATTTGAGCTCATAAATAGCATTACAAAAAGCTGGAGGTCAGAACTCAGGACATGATGAGAAACCTTTTGTAAGTTCAATCTTAAAGGTGGCTAAGGAGGTGAGAGACCTTTAATGACAGAGGCAGGGTATTCCAAAATTTAGGACCTTTAAAAGTAATGCAATTGTGTTTTGGTTGGTGTTTGGATGTTTGACAAAACGGAAGATGAAGATCATTTCTTCTTCTTGTTGGGTAATGGTGAATATTAGAAGAAAGGGTGAAAAGATCATGAAAGAGAAACAGGCAAATCATGTTTACATTTAAGATATTTGAAAATAAAATACATATTTGGAATGCATTCGTTTATCTACAGACAAAATTGAGTACTTCTTGAAGAGAGGGGCAGAAGGTTCTTGTGATTTGAATGAGAAATTAATCTCATAAATTTCTTCTGTATGATGAGTAGCTTAGAAAAAGGAAGGATAGGTAGAACCCCAAACAATATTACAATAATTGAAATAAGGAAAAATCAAACTGTAGTATATTGTTAGATGGGGAAGACGAGTGAATAAATGCACAAACCTTTCTCAGAAATACCAAGCATTTTCATTGATCTTCTACAGTCCAATATTGATATTGTTCTTTCCAAGTTAAATTTTGATCAATGGTTACTCCTAAAAATTTTGTATATGTTACTTCAGGAATTTCATGTCCATTGATAAAAAATTTAGATTTGTCTTTGGGAAAAAAATTGTTTTTATTGCAGAAGATCATGTAATTGCATTTTTTGATATTGAGAGAGAGCCTGTTCACTTCAAACCACTTAGAGACATGAGACATTTGTTCATAAACTAATTCAACCAATGATTTTAGATCACTATGTGAAGCTATAAGATTGGTGTCATCGGAAAACAGGATAGTAAGAAGTACTCTACAGGTATAGGATAAGTCATTTATATAGATCAAGAATAGTAAAGGACCAAGGATGGAGCCTTGTGGTACCCCACAGTGAATTATCAATTTTTTGGATGAGCTTCCATTTAGATAGACAAATTGCACTCTATTTGCTAAATAGTTGGTTAACCATAGAAGCGCTACATCCTTTACCCCATATCTATTGAGTTTAGAGATTAAGATTGAATGGTTGACTGTATCAAATGCCTTGGATAGATCTGGAAAGACACCAAGAGCAAATTTATTTTCATCTAGAGCAGTAGAGATGTTATTAATAAGTTGTAATAACTTATTAATAACATCAACTTAATAACATCCTCTAGTAATAGGGGATTCAATAATAAGGGGAATACATTTCTGCGGCTGGAAACAAGACTCCAGGATAGTATGTTGCCTCCCTGGTGCAAGGATCAGAGATGTCACTGAATGGCTGCAGAACATTCTGGAGGGGAAGGGTGAACAGCCAGCTGTCGTGGTACACATTGGCACCAACGATATAGGTAAAAAACGGGATGAGGTCCTACAAGGCGAATTTAGGGAGCTAGGAGATAAACTTAAAAGTAGGACCTCAAAGGTAATAATCTCTGGACTACTACCAGTGCCACGTGCTAGTCAAAGTAGAAATAGGAGGATATTTAAAAATGGTGCAAGGGGGAGGGATTCAAATTTCTTGGGCATTGGAACCAGTTCTGGGGGAGGTGGGACAAGTACAAACAGGATGGTCTGCATCTGGGCTGGTAGGGAACCAATGTCCTTGGGGGAGTGTTTGCTAGTGCAGTCAGGGAGGTTTTAAAATTAATGTGGCAGAGGGTATGGGGTGCATGAGCAGAGAGACAGAGGGATGTTAAAATGAGGGTAGAAGCAATAGGTAGCAAGGTGAAAAGTAAAAGTGGCAGGCAGAAATAATCCAGGGCAAAAATCAAAAAGGGCCACTTTCAACATAATTGTATAAGGGGTAAGAGTATGTGTAAAAACAAGCCTGAAGGCTTTGTGTCTCAATGCAAGGAGCATTCGTAATAAGGTGGATGAGTTGAATGTGCAGATAGTTATTAATGAATATGATATAGTTGGGATCACGGAGACATGGCTCCAGGGTGACCGAGGCTGGGAGCTGAACATCCAGGGATATTCAATATTCAGGAGGATAAATAGAAAGAAAAATGAGGTGGAGTAGCTTTGCTGGTTAGAGATGAGATTAAAGCAATAGAATGAAGGACATTAGCTTGGAGGATGTGGAATCGATATGGGTAGAGCTGCGAAACACTAAGGGGCAGAAAACGCTAGTGGGAGTTGTGTACAGGCCACCTAACAGTAGTAGTGGAGTTGGGGATGGCATCAAACATGAAATTACAAATGCATGCAACAATGGGTGACTTCAATCTACATATAGATTGGGTGAATCAAATTGGCAGGGGTGCTGAGGCAGAGGATTTTCTTGGAATGTATGCGGGATAATTTTTCTAAACCAACATGTAGAGGAACCAACGAGAGAGCAGGCTATTCTAGACTGGGCATTGAGTAATGAGAAAGGGTTAGTTAGCAGTCTTGTTGTGCGTGGCCCCTTGGGCAAGAGTGACCATAATATGGTTGAGTTCTTCATTAGGATGGAGAGTGACATTGTTAATTCAGAAACAAGGGTTCTGAACTTAAAGAAAGGTAACTTTGAGGGTATGAGACGTGAATTGGCCAACATAGACTGGCAAGTGATTCTTAAAGGGTTGATGGTGGATATGCAATGGAAGGCATTTAAAGACTGCATGGATGAACTACAATAATTGTTCATCCATTGGCAAAAGAATAAATCAGGGAAGGTAATGCATCTGTGGATAACAAGGGAAATCAGGGATAGTATCGAAACTAAAGATGAAGCTTACAAACTAGCCAGAAAAGGCAGCCTACCAGAGGACTGTGAGAAATTCAGAGTCCAGCAGAGGAGGACAAAGGGCTTAATTAGGAAAGGGAAAATAGATTATGAAAGAAAACTGGCAGGGAACATAAAAATTGCCTGCAAAAGTTTTTATAGATATGTGAAGAGAAAAAGGTTAGTTAAAACAAATGTAGGACTTCCGGTGGCGTTATGGAGGGCTTGAGGATAACGCCAGCCAGCTCTGTGAAAAAAACGGGAAAAAACGGGGGATTAACGGACCTACCTGCTGCCTGCTACTTGCTGCCTGCCGTTTCTGCACCGATTGTTGTGAGTGACGTTATCAGGCGTGCGACTAGTTATGTCCACAACACGCAGCCCACCCGAAAGACAGAAAAGATGACCAACTAGGCAGAAACTGGCAGAAGGCCAAACTGAAGCCTCGGACTCAAGTAGGGCCTCATCCCAGGAAGATGTATCGAAAAGAACAGGGATAAAAACTGAAAGTGAAGAATTGAAAACTTTCATTTCTCGTGAGATTGCTGGTTTAAGGGAAGAAATAAACCAGATGAATACTCAAATGAAAGAATTTCAACAGGAAACAAATTCAAATATTAATAATAAGACCAAGAAAATATCGGAAGATTTGAAGAAAGAAATTACAGATATTATGAAACGAAATGACAAAGGAGATGGATAAATAAAATTGAAAAGGTCAAAAAAGACTTTGAAAAAAGGCTGAATCCTATGGAAAAGGTACTGGAACAACAGACAGTCGGTATAAAAGGCCTTGAAGAACTAGCTGATACAAGTGCTGTGACTACAGCAAAGTTGATTACAGAAAACGAACGTCTAACGGACTTACTGACTAAAATAACTGAGAAATGTACTGAGCTAGAAGGTCGCCAGAGAAGACAAAACCTAAGAATTGCAGGTATTCCTGAAGGACGAGAGAAAGATGAAGATCCTCGAGAATTTACTGCGAACTTATTGCAACATGTTTTATCTCTGGAACAAAAGCCTTTATTAGCCCGTGCTCACAGAGTCAGGAGACATCAGACAAGAGCAAAGACAAATGATTATAAAGCTACAATATGACTTTGTCTTGGACGAGATAATGCGAAAATCCTCAAGAAACAGAAATCTGAAATTCAAAGGACAAAGGATCAGTATCTACCGAGATTATCCAGCAGAAGTTTCCAGGAAACGGAAAGCATTCAATGAGGCTAAAAGTCTTATGAGGGGAGTGGAACATTTGAGATACGGCATGGATTATCCAGCTATTCTAAGAGTTACTTTCAACAACAAGGAACATCTCTTTTCCAACCCAGCAGCAGCATTGGACTTTGCTCGCCAGATCCAGACCTGAGAAGCAGATACTTTCAAATATATTGACTTTTAAGAACTCTACAAAAATCCCCAAGACTTCGCAAGACTTCACAAAACAACGCAGGACTGGACCGAACAGGACAACGTTGGATGGAAGTTGGAGAAAGAAGTGGATTGGAAAACTTCACCTGGATACTAATAATTAATATAATTACACTACTAATATAAATAACTAACACATATTATAGACACACCGCGGTATCTTTATTAACATCATTTTTACTAATTAAGATTAATCACTATTACTAATAATTAATGATTATCTATGTTGGAATGAATAGAGTTAAATTTAGGGATTGATTTAATTTGGAGATTTTTCTTTTACACCAGCAATTTTCATTTTCATTTTTAATTCTTATCTTCTTTTTTGTTGGATGAAGTTTTTTTTCTCTTTCCTTTTTTTTGTTTCTTTTGTTTATAATAATTAGATTTTTAATTAAGTTTTAAATATATGTATTTCGATATCTTTTTTTTGTTTCTTTTGTTTATAATAATTAGATTTTTAAATAAGTCTTAAATATATGTATTTCTATATCTATAATTGTTATAATTTAAATGTCTTTATTTTTACTCTTTTTTTTCCCTTTCTTTTTTTTTTCTAATGTTATACCCCCGGTAAAATATTATTATGGAATAACAATTCCAAAAACCTGGAAGCTGGTTAAGTTACTTACATCAACGACGGAAGTCGGTAGATGGTTAGCCATGTTAGTATGGCTAGCACTAACTGCAACAATTCTAGATGTAGTTTTTCCCTTCTTTATGCACAATACTAACCTCTTAATCTATCCTTTGCTCTTCTTTTATATAATCTATTATTGTTTTTCTCAATTTGAATGGAGTTATATATTGTATCAATGGAGATATATACGTGAGAGGCATGCACGAGACATAAAATTCATCTATTTGATGTTCGGGTGTAAGGTCAGGTCTGACGTGCTGAACCATAGACTCTATCGTAGACCTCCATAGTCAAAAGATGCAAGACTCAAAAATGAATATGGGGAATGAGGGAATAACCTTTTGTAGTTGGAATGTTAAAGGTATTAATGAACCGATCAAGAGAGGAAAAGTTTTTGCACATTTAAAGGCAAATAATGCTGACGTAATTTTTATTCAAGAAACCCATTTAAAAAAAGATGCTGAACATAGATTGAAAGCTAAATGGATAGATAAAATGTATCACTCTTCTTTTACGCATAAATCAAGAGGCGTAGCAATATTATTTCGTAAAGGTATTTTATTTAAACATACATCAACTATAACTGATAAAGATGGAAGATACATTATCGTTATAGGAGAATTAAATACACAAAAAATGATTTTTGTTAATGTATATGGACCAAATTTTGATAGCCCATTGTTTTTCAAGAAAGTATTTAACAATATCCCGGAATTAACACAATACAATCTAATAATTGGAGGAGATTTTAATTGTACACTAGACCCATACTTAGATAGATCTACAAGGCAAAGGAAAACTAAATCACATTCTAGTGAGTTATTAAATTAATATATGGAAACTACTAATGTCAAAGATGTTTGGAGAATAGAAAACCCTACCGGACGAGAATACTCTTTTTACTCGTCAGTACATAAAACTTACTCAAGAATAGATTATTTTTTGGTGGATGCTAAACTTATCTCACTCACTTATAAATCCAAATATCATAATATTATAATTTCAGATCATGCACCATTAACATTTAAGATCAAAATAAATGGTAAAATACAAAAATAAGAACAGTGGAGAGTTAACCCACAAATTTTAGAAAATAAAATTACTCAGGAATATATCACAGAACAAATTAAGATTTTTTTCGAAATAAATGATAAACGGAAATATCTTGTTCCTTATTATGGGAAACATCTAAAGCATACCTCCGGGGAATCATGATTTCCTCCAAGCATTTTATAATAAAAAGAATCGTAAGGATCAACAAGATTTGGGAAAAGGGAGATTAAACAATTAGATATACAGAATGCAGCAAATCCAACTACAGTACTACATAATAAAAATTGCAGCATTGAAATATAAATTAAATTAAAATATATACAGACAAGTTGTTAAACTTTATCAACATACTAAACAATTACAGTTTGAATTCGGTGATAAATCTCAAAAATTATTGGCTCGCCAACTAAGGAAAATGGAAGCTGAAAAAATAATCCATAGGATTAAATCACATAATGGCGAATTGTTAACACAACCTAAAGATATTAATGAAAGATTTATGCAATATTATAAAAACGTATACACCGCTAAAACAACAGAAAATAAAATAGGAATAGAAGCATTTAAAAAAAAAATGTTACCTGAAAGGGTTGGATTTACAAAATAGAGTTACTGAATGCTGATATTTCGATAAAAGAAATCCAAGAATTAATCAGATCATTAAAAAATGGTAAAACACCGGGAACTGATGGCATTGGCTCGGAATTTTATAAAATATTCTATGATCAGATTGTACCACGTCTGAAATCGTTATATGAACATATATATACACAGCAAAAACTACCAGAAACATTAAATGAATCTACTATAACACTTTTACCTAAAATAAACAAAGACTTGGATGAACCAGGGTCATTTAGAGCAATAGCTATCTTTTAAATACTGATCATAAGATATTAACTAAAATATTAGCACAAAGGTTAAGCTCAGTTGTTAATAAATTAATTCATCCCGATCAAACAGGATTTATACCAAAACGATACTCTTCATATAATTTGAGACGGTTATTTAATATTATATTCTCGAAAAGAGGTATTATTAAAGATCTAGTAGTTATTTCGTTAGATGCAGAGAAAGCCTTCGATCAAATGGAATGGCAAATATTTGTTCTCGGTTATGGAAGCTTTCAAACTGGGAGAAAAGTTTATTACCTGGATCAAATTGCTATATACAAATCCGACAGCTAGAATAATAACAGACCGAATGTTATCACCTAAATTCAATCTATCTCGAGGTTGTAGACAAGGTTTGCCCTATTATCCCCTTTATGTTTGCACTGGCAATAGAACCGCTAGCTTAGAGGGTGAGATCACATCCGGAAATATATGGATACGATACTTGAGACACTAAAAATAAAATTTATTTATATGCGGATGATGTATTACTTTACATCACAAAACCAGAAACTAGTATTCGAAATTTGTTAAAATTAATAACTGAATTTGGATCCTACTCAGGATATAGTATCAATTGGAATAAAAGTAAACTTATGCCAATAACGGTAAATAACTTACACATATTACAACAATTCCCTTTTAAGATAACAAATGAAAAAATTAAATATCTTGGAATTTTCGTAACAAAAAGATTTGACTCATTATTTAAATCTAATTTCCCACCATTATTGAATAAATTAAATAAGAATATCTTATATTGGAAAACTTTACCTATTTCAATGTTAGGTAAAATTAATATAATAAAAATGGTTTTTCTTCCACAATGATTATACGTTTTCTAATTAATTCCGATATATCTCCCTAAAAATTTCTTTAAAAAGGTGGACTCCCTAGTCACTAACTTCATTTGGGATTATAAGAGCCATAGAATAAATAAAAACATTTATGTAAATCAAAAATAAATGGAGGTCTAGCACTACCAAATTTTATGTTTTATTATTGGGCAGTCAACATTAAAAATATGAATTTTTTGTTAGAAGAAATAGATAACCAACCAACTTGGTTAAATATGGAAAAAGAAGATTGTTCTCCTTTTGAAATTAGTTCTATAATATTTGCTAATATTAGTCTAGCTAAGAAAACTTATAGTGAAAACCCGATAATAGAAAGTGGAATACGTATTTGGAAACAAATAAAGAAAACATTAAAACTAAAATCTATACCACTATCTCTTAGCATTGTAAATAATGTTACGTTTAAACCTTCAATGATGGATAAAGCTTTTTTACAATGTAAAAATGATGGAATTATTAAGGTCGGTGATTTTACTTCGGAGTCACGTGAGTGACTACGTGAATAGAAGCCCGTACAGCCGTTGGTGCGTCATGACGTCAGACGCTGGTGCAGTCGGGCGGTGGGAGCAGCAGCGCTCCTCCGAGCGGTAAGTTTAAACCGCGGGTTATACGAAAGGCTGGAGAATTCAGCGGGTGCAGCAGCATCTAAGGAGCGAGGGAGATGGTCGATGTTGCGGGTCGAGACCCTTCTTCAGACTTCACCCTCGATTCTCCAGCATTTGCAGTTAACAAAGTTCAAACAGGTAGGTTTTTTAAAAACTTTTACCGCATGTCCTTTTCCGCGACAGTTTGGGTAGAGAAGGTTGCAGAAAGGGAAGAAGGTGTCGGCGAGGCGCTCCGGGGGTAGAAAGGTAAAGTGGCAGGAGAGTGTTGAGGATGGAGGCCCGTCTGGTAACACCTGGTCGGTGCTGGCTACACAGCCAGTGGTTGCGGACCACTGCCGGGGGGCAGTGGAGGCTTGTCAGTAGGGGGAAGGCCGCTGGCAAGTCTCTGTGGCCCGTAAATGAGTCGGGCCTGGAGGTTATACCCTCCATAGGAGAGTCCGTTTGCTCACGGCTCTCCCACGTCGAGATTCTATTTCAAAAGAATGCTCGACAGGGACCAGCTCCGTGGGGAGGAGTGGTGCCCAAGCCAGGCTGATGGAGAGCTTGTGCTCGCAGCACCTGTTTCAGGGCTGCAGAACTATCCTGCCTGTTGAGGAGGATGTTCCAGCTCCGTGAGGGAGGAGTGGTGCCCAAGCCAGGCTGATGGAGAGCTTGTGCTCGCAGCACCTGTTTCAGGGCTGCAGAACTATCCTGCCTGTGAGGAGGATGTTCCAGCTCCATGAGGAGGAGTGATGCCCAAGCCAGGCTGATGGAGAGCTTGTGCTAGCAGCACCTGTTTCAGGGCTGCAGAACTATCCTGCCTGTGAGAAGGATGTTCTATCAGGGCAGTTTGCTGGGGGAGAGCAGTAAAGGTGTTCGGTTGGAGGTAATTCCGAACATTGCTGGGAAGTTTGCTGAGTGTAGAGAGGCAGGAAAGGCGATTGATGTAGAATTGGCTGAAGCCATTCAGTATATGCTCTCCCACCAGTTACAGGAGCTAGCTATGGATGAAGTAGCAAAAACTATAAAGCTCCTGTTAATTGTGATCTCCTGAAGGTACCGGTGGTTAATCACCAAATTTGGTCATAGATGGGTTTGCCTGCTAGGGCCAGGAGATGAAGTTTTAAAAAGTGCTTAAACTGTTGTCAGCAGGTATTACAGCTGTGGTGAAAGTTATTGATACAAATGATATGGTTGAAGCACAGCAGGATGAACTGGAACTCCTTTGTAATGCATTTTGAAACCAGTGTACCACCACGAAATCTGTTGTTTGGTGGTAACCTTGCAAAAAGGGTCAAAGACTGTTATGAGGTTGTTATAACCATGGCCCCTCATTAAGCCAGCTGGAAGCAAGGCAAAAAAGGTTTTCTCTACAAGAAGTCGAGGACAACAAGCCGCAAGGAAAGATGCTGGTAAGGAATATACCATTGACAGACGATGAATTAACTGATGTTCCTGTTCAAATTGGGGAAGGTAAAAATTGTTTCTCAAACAATGGCAGCAGTTGACATCAGATTTGTTCATACTTAGTGTATTGAAGGGGTGAAAAATTGGATTTTACTATAAGGGCAGTCTACCTAGTCAACATTTTCCTAGTCGTAAACTTATTTTCAGATGAGGAAAATGTGCTTATTCAAGCAGATTCAGTCGTTACATAAGAAGGGGTAATTGAGCCTTCTGTATATCAAAGTCAAAAATTTCTGTCAAGTATATTTCCCAGATCTAAAAAGACTGAGGGATGTAGAATTATTCTGGGCTTATCCAATTTGAACAAATTTGTTTGTTATAGGCATTTCAAAATGGAGACCTTTACCACGGGCAAACATCTAGTGTCCAAAGGGTATTATATGGCAACCGTTGATTAAAGAATGCGTATTACACAGTGTCTATTCATGGTCATGATAGAAGATATTTGAAATTTATTTGGATGACTGAGCTGTGGCAATTCAGGACATTGCCGAATGGATTAACTTCAGCTCCTATGATTATTTTACTAAATTGGTAAAACCTGTGTTAGCATTACTTAGAGCTTAGGGGCATGTGGTAATGGCCTATTTAGATGATATTCTGATAGTTGGAAAGACTCATGCTGAAACTCAATCATCAGTTTCAGTTGTTTAAAATCACTTTTGAACAAATGGGATTTGTTATTCACCCAGATAAATCTAAATTATCACCAGTCAAATTATTGATTGTCTGGGATTTACCATTAATTCCAATCACATGTTGGTAACTTCGGCCAGGGCTAAATTGAATCAGTTAATTGAGGACTGTGTTAAGCTCGTTGGAGAACAACGGCCTTCGATTAGACAAGTAGCCAGCTTTATTGGGAAGTTGTTGCAGCCTTTCCAGCTGTGCAGTATGGTCCTCTGCATTATCAACAATTACAACTATCAAAGGAACAGGCATGAGAATACAAAGGGGCCATTTTTGATAGGCCTATGCCGTTGTCAGCTGGGGCGATTGCTGACATACAATGGTGGATAGTACATGTTTCAAAAATTTAAGGAAGGTTTTGGTGGAATCACCGTCACTGATATTACAGACTGATGTAAGTGCACTGGGTTGGGGTGCAACAGATATGTCTTTCTAGTTGTGGAGGCGGATGGAATATGGATGATGAGACATCGCTTCCTCAATGAAGAGGGATTTAATTATTTAGAGTTGTTGGGCACCTGGTATGGGCTCAAAGCTTATTGATCTACAAGGAGGGATATGCATGTGCAGGTCAGATTGACAACTCCACAGCAGTGGCATATGTTAACCTGGAGTTAAGTCACAGTCTTGTGATAGACTGGCTAACCAGATTTGGAGCTGGTGTATTGACCGAAATATCTGGCTTTCAGCACTTTATTTGCCAGGAAGAGGTCACGTCAGTTTAATGACAACATTGAATGGATGTTAAATCAGGATGTATTTAACCAAATGATTGATCAGTATGCATTGCCAGATATTGACTTGTTTGCATCTCAATTAAATCATCAGTTACTAGATATGTTTCATGGTAACCAGATTCTGGGGCAGTAGCAGTGGATGCATTTTCGCTGCATTGGGGAGGAATGTTTGTGTATGTATTTTCTCCTTCTGTCTCATCAGCAGATGTTTGCAAAAGATCAAGGAGGACTCCGCTTCAGGGGTATTGGTAGTGTCAGGTTGGCCTACAACGGGCATGGTTTCCCATTGTATTACAAATGGCTAGGGAGCCTTACATGCTTATGCCCAAGAATAAAAATCTACTGGTAAATCCAGTCACTGGGGATCAACATCCTTTATAGGATTCGTATTGATCTGTTAATTGCAGATTTTAAGGAGGCCATACCTGGGGGAGAGGACTGTTTCATCGGACGGTGGATGTTCTCACGTCGACCTGCAGTGATAGTACACAGCAGCAATATATCACCTATATAAGCAAGTGGGAGCAATTCTGCCTACAGCAGGATATTGTATATCACACTGCAGGGATCACGGATGTATTGGAGTTTGTCAACTCTTTAATTGACGAAAAAATTAAGTTACAGTGCGATTAATTCATCCAGAAGTGCTCTGTCTTATTTATCTATGAATGCAGAATTGCATACAGTAGGGACATCCGTTAGTTTCACAATTCATGAAGGGAGTTTTCAATTTAATCCTCCTAACCCAGGTATGTCTGTATTTGGAATTTGAGTGAAATTTTTATGGCTCGTCGCCAGTGGGCTCCTGTTACAAGCCTATCAGTAGCCAAATTATCTATGAAGGTGGTCATGCTTATGGCGTTGGTTTCAGCTCCTCGTGTATAAATGTTGCAAAATGCTACGGCTAGATAGAATGCATGTGTCGGCTGATGCCATTTATATTTTATGTCTATGATTTGCTTAAACATAATAAAAGAGGCATGACAGGATGTATAAGATTGTGTTTTCAGCATACTCCGCAGATGATCGCTTCTGTATAGTCTCACATTTATCTCGTTACATTGAGATTACTAAACCTCTGAGAGAAAACAGAGTTGGTTGTTTATTAGTCACAAAAAACCACACAGTAAGGTGTCGGTGCAAACGATTTCAAGGTCCTCGCGGCCGCAGGATGGTTCAGTGAGCTAATTTCAGAGGTTTTATCACAAGCCGATTTCAAGGGTTCGGGTGTTTGCTGATTCTGGTGTCAGTACTGTTACACTTTTCCCCTGAGTTAGAGGGGTTTGTTATGATTTGTTTGTACATAAACTGTTATTCCATTTAACAAAAGTATTATGATGCATGATTGATTGTTAACGACTTTTGAGTCAATCCAGGCAGTGTGAACGGCGGATTTGAGTCTGCGGCGTGAATTCACAGTGCTTTGAAGTCTTCACGTAGTCACTCACGTGACTCCGAAGTAAAATAGTAAGATTAAACGAGAACTTACCAGTTTGAATTTTGATCTTTATTTTATGAGGAGTCGAGTTGAGGGACTACGTGCCCTCCGCTCCCACCCTCATAGATCTCATCTGGTAGTTCTAGTTTTATCATCTTACCGTTATACTTCGGTCATTGTTAGCTGTGAATTCATTCCGCTGCTTTGAAGATTGACGCACCAACGGCTGTACGGGCTTCTATTCACGTAGTCCCTCAACTCGACTTCTCATAAAATAAAGATCAAACTTCAAACTGGTAAGTTCTCGTTTAATCTTACTATCTCTATAAGGAAAACTCCTTCCTTTCATTTCAAGATCTACAACAAATTTATGGACTACACTCTAAAGATTATTTTAGATATTTACAAATTAGAGATTATGTTAAAGCAAATACGCAGGAACTCAGAAATAGAAAGACAGAAATTTTAGATGAATGCTTAAATAAACATCTGAATACAGAAAAAATGATTTCATATATATATAACATCTTATTGGAAGGTGATGTTCCATCAACAGAAATACATAGACAATCTTGGGAAAATGAATTATGCCAAATTATTAGACCAGAAGTATGGGATGAAAGTTTACAACATATACACCATTGTTCGCTAAATGCTAAACACTCTCTATACAATTTAAAATACTACATAGACTATATTATTCAAAATCTAAATTACATAGCATTTTTCCAAAAGTATCTCCTATATGTGATAAATGTCAACATCTAGAAGCCAACTTGTCACACTCATTTACAAACTGTATAACAATTACAAAATTCTGGATAGAAATATTTAGGATAATTTCGAATGTTGTTAATATAATTTTGACACCTGATTCAAAGTTAATAATACTAGGAAAACTGGAACAGACCAATTAATAACAATGAATCAAAGAATTTTTATTGATTTTGGGTTAATAATTGAGAAAAAATTAATATTAAAATTTTGGAAAGGTCCTACATCCCCTACAATCAAAATGTGGAATACAGAAATGCCGGAGACTCTTCATCTGGAGAGATTGAGGTTTGTCCTAATGGACAGGTTAGATCTCTTCAGAGGGATATTGTCTCCATATATTGAATATTTACAGAGTCATAACGGCTCGGTACGAGGGCTTGACTGAGACCTGAATATTAGAATGGATGAAGAAATATATATAATAAATCATGCCTATATCTCCAATGATGGATTAATAACACTCCATTCGCCTTCATATTTTCTTCATTATTGATCTCTATCTTTTCCTACTTTATAAAAAAAATTAAAAACGCGTATAGAAGCATATAGTCTTAAATTTTAATATTAATAATAATTTCAATATTATTAATATCATGAAAGTATATAATGATGTATTTTCATTTATGTAAAACATCGTAATTTTCATAAATATGTTTCTATAATAAAAAATATTTAACAAAAAAAAAAAAAAAAACAACAAATGTAGGTCCCTTGCAGTCAGAATCTGGTGAATTGATCATGGGGAGCAAGGACATAGCAGACCAATTGAATAACTACTTTGGTTCTGTCTTCATTAAGGAAGACATAAATAATCTGCCGGAAATAGCAGGGGACCGGGGGTCAAATGAGATGGAGGAATTGAGTGAAATCCAGGTTAGCCGGGAAATGGTGTATGGTAAATTGAATGGAGTAAAGGCCGATGAATCCCCAGGGCCAGATAGGCTGCATCCCAGAGTACTTAAGGAAATAGCCCCAGAAAGAGTAGATGTATTAGTGATAATTTTTCAAAACTGTTTAGATTTTGGAGTAGTTCCTGAGGATTGGAGGGTAGCTAATGTAACCCCACTTTTCTAAAAAGGGAGGGAGAGAGAAAACGGGGAATTACAGACCAGTTAGCTAACATCGGTAGTGGGGAAAATTCTACAGTCAGTTATTCAAGATGGGATAGTAGCACATTTGGAAAGTGGTGAAATCATTGGCCAAAGTCAGCATGGATTTATGAAAGGTAAATCATGTCTGACGAATCTTATAGAATTTTTCGAGGATGTAACTCGTAGAGTGGATAAGGGAGAACCTGTGGATGTGTTATATATGGACTTTCACAAGGCTTTCGACAAGGTCCCACATAAGAAATTAGTATACAAACTTAAAGCACACGGTATTGGGGGTTCAGTATTGATGTGAATAAAGAACTGGCTGGCAGACAGGAAGCAAAGAGTAATGGGTCATTTTCAGAATAGCAGGCAGTGACTAGTGGTGTACCGCAAGGCTCAGTGCTGGGTCCCCAGCTATTTACAATATATATTAATGATCTGGATGAGGGAATTGAATGCAACATTTCCGAGTTTGCTGATGACACGAAGCTTGGGGGCAGTTTTAGCTGTGAGGAGGATGCTAGGAGGCTGCAAGGTGACTTGGATAGGTTGGGTGAGTGGGCAAATGCATGGCAGATGCAGTATAATGTGGATAAATGTGAGGTTATCCACTTTGGTGGCAAAAACAGGAGGGTGGACTATTATCTGAATGGTGGCCAATTAGGAAAAGGGAAGATGCAATGAGACCTGGGTGTCATGGTACACCAGTCATTGAAAGTAGGCATGGAGGTGCAGCAGGCTGTGAAGAAAGCAAATGGTATGTTGGCATTCATAGCAAAAGGAATTGAGTGCAAGAGCAGGGAGGTTCTACTGCAGTTTTACAGGGTCTTGGTGAGGCCACACCTGGAGTATTGTGTACAGTTCTGGTCTCCTAATCTGAGGAAAGACATTCTTGCCATAACAGGAGTACAGAGAAAGTTCACTAGACTGATTCCTGGGATAGCAGGACTTCCATATGAAGAAAGACTGGATAGACTTGGCTTGTACTCACTGGAATTTAGAAGATTGAGGGGTGATCTTATAGAGACTTACAAAATTCTTAATGGCCCTGTCTCACGGTGTTAGTTGACCCACGAGGTACCCCGAGCGAAAGACTCGTGGTTGTGTACGAGACTTCAAGTTTATGTTCAAGTGTTTAACCGAGTTCCCACGGATATGTCATTTCTGCAATGTTCCAAGTTCCTCCTCCGAGTTACCAAGTTCCTCTCCCATTACTCTTGAGCCAACCATGAATTAAGATATGTTTTAATAAAAGCAACAATATTAAAGACATCTCCATCCTGTGGCTTTGAGTTATTCCAGCGCGGCTGCATCTATTGATACGACCTACAAAAAGGAAAAATGCGCACCCTACAGCTCAACCAATAACGTGGTAAGTGCATTTCTTGGTGCTTTATGTTTTTTAAATACTGTATTTCCCCGGGGGTGGGGGGAGTGCTCCGTTCATATGTATTTGGGGAGTCTGGCGTTGTGAAGGAGGGGATTGAGGTCAGTAACCTACTTTCCACACTCCAGTCTGAGTGCAGGTAGATGGGACCAGGTGACAGTAAACGGCACGGAGTAAAAGGGCAGAGATGGCCTGTTTCCGTGCTGTCATAGCTATATGGTTTTTCTAGTGGCCGGGGAGTGAATTAGCTTGGGTGGCTGCCGCAGCGCTCGGGCAAGGACAGCAGAACTGGCGCCACTTCCGAAGAAGGAAGCAGCTCGGGTGACTGACATTGAGCGGCTGCCGGGACCCAACAGCAGACACACACACAGACAGATACACACAGACAGAGAGACACACACACGCACACAAATACATACACACACACACACACACACACACACACACGCACACACACACACACACACACACACACACACACACACACACACACACACACACACACACACACACACACACACACACACACACACACACACATATATATATACAGTGGCTTGCAAAAGTATTCATTACCCCTTGAACTTTTCTACATTTTGTCATGTTACAGCCACAAACGTAATTGTTTTTTATTGGGATTTTATGTGATAGACAAAGTGGTGCATAATTGTGATGTGGAAGGAAAATGATACATGGTTTCCAAATTTTATTACATAATAAAAAACTAAAAAGTGTGGCGTGCAAAAGTATTCAGCCCCCTGAGTCAATACTTTGTTGAACCACCTTTCGCTGCAATTACAGCTGCAAGTCTTTTGGGGTATGTCTCTACCAGCTTTGCACATCTAGAGACTGAAATGTTTGCCCATTCTTCTTTGCAAAATAGCTCAAGCTCAGTCGGATTGGATGGAGAGAGCATCTGTGAACAGCAATTTTAAAGTCTTGCCAGAGATTCTCAATTGGATTTAGGTCTGGACTTTGACTGGGCCATTCTAACACATGAATATGCTTTGATCTAAACCATTCCATTGTAGCTCTGGCTGTATGTTTAAGGTTGTTGTCCTGCTGGAAGGTGAACCTCCGCCCCAGTCTCAAGTCTTTTGCAACTCTAACAGGTTTTCTTCCAAGATTGCCTGTATTTGGCTCCATCCATCTTTCCATCAACTCTGACCAGCTTCCCTGTCTCTGCTGAAGAAAGCATCCCCGCAGCATGATGCTGCCACCACATGTTTCACAGTGGGGATGGTGTGTTCAGGGTGATGTGCAGTGTTAGTTTTCCACCACACATAGCATTTTGCATTTATGACAAAAACTTCAATTTTGGTCTCATCAGACCAGAGCACCTTCCTCCACATGTTTGCTGTGTCCCCACATGGCTTGTGGCAAAACTGCAAACGGATTCTTTTGGCTTTGTTTCAACAATGGCTTTCTTCTTGCCACTCTTCCATAAAAGCCCGATTTAGTGGACTGCACGACTAATAGTTTTCCTGTGGACAGAATCTCCCACCCTGAGCTGTGATCTATGCAGCTCCTCCAGAGTTACCATGGGCCTCTTGGCTGCTTCTCTGATCAATGCTCTCCTTGCCGGCCTGTCAGTTTAGGTGGACGGGCAAGTCTTGGTAGGTTTGCAGTTTGTGCCATACTCTTTCCATTTTCGGATGATGGATTGAACAGTGCTCCGTTGTAGATTTTCAAAGCTTGGGATAATTTTTTATTAACCTAACCCTGCTTTAACTTCTCCACAACTTTATACCCTGACCTGTCTGGTGTGTTCCTTGGGCTTCATGATGCCCAGAGGAACATTGCTTGTTCACTAATGTTCTATAACAAACCTCTGAGGCCTTCACAGAACAGCTGTATTTGATACTGAGATTAGATTACACACGTGGACTCTATTTACTAATGAGGTGGCTTTTGAAGGCAATTGGATTTTTATTTAGGGGTATCAGAGTAAAGGTGGCTGATACTTTGCACGCCACACTTTTCAGTTTTTTTATTTGTAAAAAGGATTTGAAAACCATGTATCATTTTCCTTCCACTTCACAATTATGCGACCACTTTGTGTTGGTCTATCACATAAAATCCTAATAAAATACATTTACGTTTGTGGCTGTAAAAACACACCACTGACAAAATGTGGAAAGTTCAAGGGGTATGAATACTTTTGCAAGCCACTGTATATATATGTATTGGTGAGAGATTTACATTTGAAATGCTGGGGGATGATATTTCGCGGAGTTACCCAGCAGTAGGCAACCCAGGAACCACGCAAAGTATATATACAGCACATGGACATGTGTATAAATATATATATAACAATTACAGCACGGAGACAGGCCCTCTCGGCCCTTCCAGTCCGTGCCGACCAAATCATTATATATATAATGTTAGTGCCAGTTATTAAGGACAAAGCGGGTAAAGTAAGCAGTTTAAATAATTACAGGCCCATAGCTTTAGCCAGCATATTGTCAAAAGTATTAGAAAGAGTTCTGCAGGATAGCATACATGAGTTTGTTAACTCCACAGATAACCAGTTTTCCTTTAAAGATTAAACATGGCACTGTGACATATTATGCATATATGCCGTAAAGGAGATTGTAAACAAATATAGAGGCAAAAATTCTTCAATCCTTATGTGAGATTTATTGATGCCTCCAAAGTCTTTGACCGGTGTTAATCACATTAAAGCTGTTTGGTAAAATGCGTCATAGAGGGGTGCCTAAATACATTATGAGAATATGGCCCCCCCTTACTGGTATGCCCACCAGACTATGCAAATAAACACCACCCCCCCCCACCCTTGAGGCAATAGGGTCTCAGCCCATTGGGGTTGGCAAGTTGGCAATGGCCAAATGGTGTTAGACAAGGGGGAATTTTAATCCCCAAGTGCCTTTTTAATCTATATAATTGATGATCTCAGTCTAAACAATTGAAAGCCTTGTAACACTGGGTGTACCGTGATTGTGTAAATTTTCCAGTGAACCATATTATGTATGCAAATGATCTTGTGAGGCCTTTAGTCCATTAGCCACTGGTCTCCAGCAGCTCCTTACTGCATGTTACCGTGTATGGTTTTGAACATGACATTAAATATAATGCCTAGTAAAAGTGCTGTTATATCTGTAGAACCAAAAGAGGATAAAAGCCTAAAATATCCTGATTTTAAATTGTCTGACAACAATACTTAGTGTCTGTAATAAGATAAAATATCTAGGGCACTGATATTTATTACAGAACAAATGACAAGATGATGTGGATATTTATAGGCAACGGAACGCATGCGTGTAATACAGGCGAATATCCTCTTGACGTAAATTTGGTGCAGTGGATGCAGTTGTGGTGAAGATGTCACTATTTAGAGCATACTGCACACCCCCGACACTGCGCCACTGTGGTCGAACTATTTAAAGACAAGTATGCAGAGACTAAAGGTTGCTTCTAACGATGCCATCCGTGAGAAAACATGCTAAGGCAACCACAATGGTGTAGTGCCAGTAATATGTTTGTGGCTGCAGGAGTCAGTACTCTAGAAGCTATCCTAAGACACCACATGTATAAATTCATTTGCAGGATAAATGACTCTAAAAAATGTCTGCCTTATTGTGGCCTCTTGACAAACATAAGGGTTAGCACTACACGCTACGAATCCCAGTTGTGGAGACACTGGTATCATTGTCTCGTTGTACGACATTGATCATTTTTACTCTGGATTTTTATCTTAAGTATTGTGTTTTGTTTTTTTTTTAATATATAAATTATGATGTTTTTATGTGATTTACCATGATTTTATATTAAAATATATATGATTTTTTAATGTAATGTTGCCCCTTGTCTGGACCTTGAGTCCGTAATAAAGTTATTATTATTATTATTATTATAATTATTATTATTATATATACATGTCCATGTGCTGTATATATACTTTGCGTGGTTGACCGTGGTTGCGTGGGTTCCTGGGTTGCCTACTGCTATATATATATGTGTGTGTGTGTGTGTGTGTGTGTGTGTGTATTTGTCTCTCTCTCTCTCTCCTCTCCTTCTCTCTCTCTCTCTATATATATCTATATATATACTAATTTATATATATATCTTGAACTCAGTAGGCAACCCAGGAACCACTCAAGTATATAATCATTACACATGAACACTGGTTTGTAATGTTCTTTTTTATGTTTATATTTGCACTGGGTATGGTGTTTGAACTCAGGTCTGGGAAGACAGAGAGGGGAACAATGAGGACACGGAAGTTTAGTGTGGAATCTCATCATTGGTTGATTATGTGGGAAGGAAGTCCAGATGCCGGTTTTAAAGATAGACGAAATGCTGGAGTAACTCAGCTGGACAGGCAGCATCTCTGGGATAGGGTGAAAACGAGATGCTGGCGTGATGAAAACGTGATGAAAACGTGAGGGAGGGATGGAGAGAGAGGGAAAGTCAGGGTTATTTTAAGTTAGGATAAATCACAGTATGAATACAATTCCCATCCTCCAGCAGCTTGTTCCATACACGCCCCACCCTTTGTGTAAAAAAATTGACCTTCAGGTTCCATTTAATATTTTCTCCCTCACATTAAACCTATGTCCTGTGGTTCTTGATTCCCCTATTCTGGACCAAAATACTCTGTGCATTTACCCAAATTATTCCTCTCATGATTTTGTACACCTCTATAAGATCACCCTCATCAGCCTGAAGGAATAAAGCTCCAGCCTGCTCAACCTCTCCCTATGATCAGTAACCATTGATTGTCTTGGTAACATCTCCTGACTAATGTGAAGGGTCCTGTTCTATGTCCTATATTTTATGTTCTAGGTAAGATCTGGGTGGCGCGGTGGGCGTACGGTGGTCACAAGACCTTCGTGTTTCCTCCCACACTCCAAAGACGTACATGTTTTGTAGATTATTTGGCTTGGTTAAAAATGTAAAGTGTACAATTGGCTCTAACTCAATACAGACAGCACCCATAGTCGGGATTGAACCCAGTTCCTTGCCGCTGTTAATCTAACCGCTGCACCGCTATGCCATACACTATTCAAGTTATGTCCCACCTCCCACCTCAACACACCATTCAAGTTATGTCCCACCACCCACCTCCACTATGCAAATCTATTAATGTCAGTTCTGTGGATAAACATTGAGAACAGTGGCAAACTCATGGCTTTTTGGAGTCTGAAGCATTCCAAGATACAAAAGGCCTTTAGACCGATATGATCAAACATACTTCAAACACTTCTGCTATGTATGACAATTGATTTCATGGCGACTTCCTTCCATATAAATGACAGAAAATACGAATAATGCACTTAAATAGATAGTGGAGTGTGGATGGAAAATCTTTTCCCAACAAAAGCTCATGATATCGAAGGACAATCTGTGGAATTGCTAGCAGCATTTTGTATGGTCACTAAAGAAAATTAAATGGTTCTGCAGGTAATACGAAGAGAGATCCCAGCCAAAGTTGGAAGGATAGTGTAACCCTGACACACACTCAGCTCAGTCTGACTAGGCCTACCTGATCTCCCAGTTGCTAAACACTTTAACACCCCCTCAAAATTCCTATACTGAACTTACAGTCCTGGCCACCTCCACTGTCAGTGATGTCCGAAGTAAATTGGAGGAACAACACTTCATATTTCACTTGGGCAGCCTACAACCCAGTGGTATGATATATTGATGTCTTTAAAAAAAAAAAACCCAAGTAACTGCTTTCCCTCTCTCTCCATCCCTCCCCCATCCTAATTTTCTGACTTTTTTCACTGTCCTGGTTACAGTTTGTATGCCTTGTTGTCACCTTCCCCTCAGTTTATAATGAACAATTCTACATTGTTTGAACAGCCTCTCCTTTGATCTGTCATTTTCATACTGTACCCTTTCATATCTCCATGTCTTCCTCTCTCCTGACTCTCACTGTGAAGAAGGGTCTCAACCTGAAACATCACCCAATCTTTCTCTCCTATCCTGATGAGATACTCCAGTAGTTTCTGTCTACCTTTGGTGTGATCCATGGTGCCCACAGCATGGTCATACACACTAAAAATGAATAGTAACAAGCTGGGGAACAGCGGGCAAAAGCAAAGTGTGGGCTGAATAGGATATTGAGATAGCAGCAGCATTAGCAATTGTTGCAGGATAAAAAACATATGTTTATCACTGATCAGCCTTTCTGAGGGTCTTACTTCAATGATTGATTTCAAACATAAATGGTGACTCAAAACTTTGTGGGTTTTTTTGCTTAAAACAATACAGAAGTTGTGCCTGCTCATCCATCTGTGAACTGATGGGCTGGGAATTTATATAGTGCTGCTCCTGCAAAACGGGAATAGGCATACAGGCTTTTGCAATATCTGGTACAGAAATTAGTTGTGATTCAGCTCGCTGTCTATATCAACCATATGGCAGTTTTAGATAGCACTGTTTTTTTTTCTACCAGGGATACTCTGTTCTTTTCTAGCTATGACCTTATTTGCTCTTGGGGGTCCTCTCTTATCTCTTGCCCAGAGGCAGAATCAAAACAAGTAATTGGTGGTAACTGTAGAAGAACCACCCTTTCAGGTTCTTCAAATACATCCCCTTGCTGGTGGGCAGAGTCCTAGGCTTATCAACTGTTCTTTTAAACAGAGCTCTGCATTGCTACATGCTTTCTGAATCCCTCATTCATAATTCTTTAAATCTACCTTAAAATGCAATAAAGTCAGCCATAATCATGTCATAAGCATGCACTTTGACAGCTCAATTGTGTCAGCGTTTGCTGAAAGGATGAGGCACATACTGCTCCTGAACTTTGGAACAAGAAAACAAGGGAATATGCAAAAGATAAGCATGTTGTTCTTAGTGCAAAACCCCCACAGAAAAAAACTTGCATTTCTATGTGGTGCCTTTCATATTGTCGAGATGCTTAGAAACAGCCAATTAATTACGTGGGGTGCAGTGAATATTTTACAGGCAATTACATTAACCACTTTACAGCAATGTCCCATGCACAATAACCATACATAATTAGATCCACTGGTGGAGGGATGACTATTGCCCACGTTACAGGAGATCTCTCATGCAGAGAAAAAAGTGGTAAGACACATCAGGATTCATGAATTTTAAACTGAAGTGCGGGCTTGCATCTGGAGATGAAAGTTAAAATGAAGGCGGTCAGATATGCAATTAGAAGTTGTCTTGATATAAAGGTCAGACCAACAGCAAGTAAATCAGCACTTGAGAGCCTGTGATTTCTTACTACATTTTGATGAATTAATCAAAAATTGAGTGAAGTAAACGGTGTCTGCTGCTGTTAATCTGTATGCTTGCTTACTTGTTTGTAAAATGGTCTGTGTCATTAAAACTGGGCTGTGTCACTGAAGTCAACCAAGCTGCTGGAAGATCACAGCGGCATCTTCTGACAGTATATATAAATGGCATAAAATGTTGCCCTGCCACATGAGTGTCCAATTGTTACACCTTTTCACTATGTTATTAGAGATCAGGAAGAGAAGCCTAACTATGTAGGTATATTCTGCCACTGCTCGTGTGCGCGACTTTTGTGCCTTTGAGAGGGGGACGGGTTTAAAATGCTGTTTATTCCAGACCATTCAAATCGATTAATCTCAGGGGGTTTAGTTGCTGAAGAGAAATCGCTCCGACATTTGTTTTGTGGAGGTATTTTTAAACTACGCTAAATAATTGAATTGCTAGAGTGAATTAAAAATCATCTTTTAAAGCCTGTGAACGCCGACAACGGGACGGATCTTACGTAGGGGACAAAAGAAGGTACACAGTTTATTTTTACATAAAAACGCGCTTCTTAGGAAGCCTTTAATCAAAATTTCATGTTGCAAAAAGGTGACTTAAAAAATATACGAACCGGCAGTACTTTTCCTGCCGACTAGGGGTTAAATTCACCGCAAACCGCAACATTCCAAACGATCGCGTTCTACAAAAACCCACTCACAAGTTGATTTAAATGGCCATTAATTTACGGGAATTAAGCACCAAATTCTTTCAATTTGGCCTATAAATTCATGACAATGAGATTTAAAAATCATGTTATATTGTGAATTCTTGGGTGAATGTTATTTGGACACTTAGGCTTTTAAAAAATGTTAACCTTTTCTTAAGAAATGGATAGATGTTTAGATCTAGTAATTGAATGTTGTAATTAGCCACAATTAGGTAACTAACTAATTATATGCTTTAATTTCAGGTCATCCAAGTAAGATTGTTTCATATTTGTTTCAGAATGCTTCAATCTGTAATAACTGAAAATGTCATTCAGTTCTCTTAATTTTTAAGAAAGTTATGGGCTTTTGACTGTCCTTGATCACAGCTTTTGTATTAAGTCAATGGAAAAGCAATAGGGAACACGATGCTAATTTCTGAGTATGAAAATGGCCATAACTCTTTTAATACTGAAGATATGAAAGTGAATTAGGTGTCAAATTAAACTTCTTTTTATGCTTTATATCTGATGGGATAAATTGCAGATTTGATTTTTTAAATCTCAAAATTTTGTAACATTGCTAAACTATGAAATGGTCCATGTGTAGGAAGGAACTGCAGATGTTGGTTTAAACCAAAGATACACAGTCCGAAGAAGGGTCTCGACCCGAATTGTCACTTATACCTTTTCTCCAGAGATGCTGCCTGACCCGCTGAGTTACTCCAGCTTTTTGTGTCTATCTATGAAATACTCCAGATTGACTATACCACCCACACTGAAGACAAATCTCAGGCAAGCACAAAGTTTTGCAATAAATCCCATTGTGGTGGCTAAAAATTTATGCCAGTGTGCAATGTCTTGCTGACATTGAGGGAGAGGTTAGTGTTCTGATACCTTGTTACTAAGTTATCTATCTCCTTTCTGTACTCCGTCTCATCATCATCAAACTAGTCCAGAAACATAACCATTATATGATCATACCTCTATGTTATAATTTTTGAAAATGATATACATCAATTTGTATAATTACACATTCTTCTGCACTATAAAGTATCAGTCTTAAGGCCCTGTCCCACTTTCCAGAGTTACTCATGATCTCTCCCAAGTTTTCCCCTTGATTCGAACTCGGAGAATTACGGTAATAGCCGTTCATAGGTACTCTGGGCTATTTTTTTAACTCGTGGACATTTTCAAAATGTTGATAAAACGTCCCGACTTACCTGATGCCTCGAGTTCCTATGGCTGGCATTACCAGCCGCTACGAAACATCTACGGATTCCTACAGGCTCGCTAGCGACATTATCCGACATTCCCCGAGTTCGAATCAAGGGGAAAACTCGGGAGGGTTCGTGAGTATCTCGGGAAAGTGGGACAGGGCCTTAAGACTGATACTTTATAGTGCAGAAGAATGTGTAATTATACAAATAGATGTATATCATCTGACAAAAATTATATCATATAGGTATGATCATATAATGGTTATGTTTCTGGACTAGTATGAAGATGATGAGACAGAGTACAGAAAGGAGATAGATAACTTAGTCTTTTCAATTTTATTTGCAAACTATTAGATCTTCTCACATCCTTGCTCTATTCACAATTTAATATTTTCCGCATTTTCTTCTCCAGATTATTGATAAAATGAATAAGTAGGAGATCCTTAGAATATCCTTCGTGACATAACCCTTGAGAAGCAGTCACATTTAAAGTTATTTTTCCTTCCAGTCCTTTAATCATGCAGAGATTAATCTCATGATATAACCCTGACACCATCAGATGTAATTTTAAAGCAAAATGGCATTTTATTGATAGCTTTGCTTTAGATAATCCAATTAAGTAGCATCCAGGGTATCTTCAGGATCTATTGCTCCAGAGACTTCTTCAAAAAAAACCTAAATCTCATTTGTCAAATATGACCTCTATTTTCTTAAGCCCTGTTGAGTGAAACCTTATTAAGCCTGATACTCTAATTGATCACTAAGAAGATTTTCTATTAATTTTCAACTGCTGTGATTAAACTCATAGTCTATAGTTATCCTGTTGTGACTTTAATCTTTTTTTTCTTAATAAAGGCACCACATGTACCTTCAACACTTCCTCAGTTCTCAGCGAATCATTAGAAAATGCTTAGTAGGACAGCACCGATAATCTTTGTCATTCTTTGAGTGTCAGGATAAATTAAATGTAGCACTGGTGATTCTTCTAACTGAATATCTTTATTTTTGCTGACATTAGTTCTCCAGAGAAATGTGAATCTCATTTGATTTTTATTTGTAATAATCCAACACTAAATTTTAAAAAGTGAATCAATATGCATCAATTCATGTCTTTAACCCTGTCTTGGTTTCCATTAAAAGGTTGGCCTTTGTGGTCTGACATGTAGACCAATGAGACCGATAAACCTATAAGACATTATACCTATACTTAGTGTATTGATGTACCATCATTATCTAAAAACGGCTTGCTAAGTCAAACAGTTCAAGAATTAATATGGGGGTAGAAAAAACATTGACACGCACACATTGCAGCCTAAGTGCACTGTCATCTGTTTCTGAAATTAGACAGTGTTTAATTCCATTGACTTCAATGGAATTTAAGTTTGAAAATGGAGAACCATGTAGTCTACTTTGGGATGAGTCATGCTGGTCTGGATTTGTTTAAAATACTGAAACTTCAGTATGTATCAGATTTGTACATGAGTGCTGCCAAATGCCATCGTGGGACAGGGGGCAACCAAAGGAGTCCAATCTTGTTGGGATTCCCAAGCATCTCTCTAATTCAACACCAGTCCAATATGCCCTCAGTCTGCAGTCCTTATAGATTTCTGTGGGAAATACTGTGAATTAACAATGTTTCTCAATCTCTTAAAAATAACCTCAGCATTTCTCTTTTATTTCTCACCCAAGTGGATAACCACACATGTTCCACCTTGCAGTGCGCCTCGCCTACCCACAAATTACTCACCCAACTTGTATATATTCCCCTGAAAGCTTTTTGCATCCTCCTCCTTATTCCCATTCCCACTTCATGTCATTTTAGTTTTGTTTAGTTTAGAGTTACCGTGCAGAAACAGGCTCTTCGACCCACCGAGTCCACACTGACCAACAATCCTTGTACTCTCGCACTATTCTACACACTAGGGACAATTTACAATCTTTACTGAATCTAATTAATCTACAAACCTGCATATCTTTGGAGTGTTGGAGGAAACCAGAGTACCCAGGGAAACCCATGCAGTTACGGGGAGAACATACAAACTCCATACAGACAGCACTCGTAGTCAGGATTGAACCCAGGTCCTGGGTCGTGTCGACCATGCTGCGAGTATGAGTCAAGGGCAAACTCACCAGAACTCGTGGATTAGGTAGCTGCAGTGGGACAGCCCCTTTTGCCCTCGACACATACTCGCAGCATGGCCAACACAAGGTCCTAGGAGGTCTTTATAACTCTTCTTCATGCTCGAGAGTACTCATCGCGTGGTCGAGGCCTCAACTAGGTTGCGGCGTATTTTTCAACACGCGAGTAAAAAAAGGTCGCCATGGAAAAATTTACATTATTTACTTGTAGATTTAGTCGAAGTAGGTCGTAGTAGGCTGCCATGTTATTCACAGGTAATCAAGGGTAGTCAAAGGTAATCGAAGGTAGTCGAAGGTAGTCGTAGAGAGTCTTCAACATAGTCGAAGGGAGGTCGAAAGAGGTTGTCTTCACTCTCCACTATTCGGTGCCCAATTTTCCCGAAACTAGTCGAAGTTAGTCTAAGCTATTCTTCAACATAGTCAAAGGAAGTCGAAGGAGGTCTTCTACATAATTAACAGACAATAGACAATAAGTGCAGGAGTAGGCCATTCGGCCCTTCAAACCAACACAGCCATTCAATTTGATCATGGCTGATCATCCCCAATCAGTACCCCGTTCCTGCCTTCTTCCCATATCCCCTGACTCCGCTATTTTTAAGAGCCCTATCTAGCTCTCCCTTGAAAGCATCTAGACAACCTGCCTCCATCACCCTCTGAGGCAGAGAATTCCACAAAAAGTGTTTCCTCGTCTCCGTTCTAAATGGCTTACTCCTTATTCTTAAACTGTGGCCCCTGGTTCTGGACTCCCCCAACATCGAGAACATATTTCCTGCCTCTAGTGTGTCCAAACCCTTAACAATCTTATATATTTCAATGAGATCCCCTCTCATCCTTCTAAAGTCTAGAGTGTACAAGCCCAGCTGCTCCATTCTATCTGCATATTACAGTCCCGCCATCTCGGGAATTAACCTTGTAAACCTACGCTGCACTCCCTCAATAGCAAGAATGTCCTTCCTCAACTTAGGGGACCAAAACTGCACACAATACTCCAGGTGTGGTCTCACTATGGCTCTGTACTATCCAGTCTCTCCTGATGGTGACCATAATGGTACAAAATACACCATATTGTGGGCCTAACCAATAACTTGCATCTTGTACAGGTGAAAGATGATGCCCCAACTCTTGTAGTCTGTGCCTTGCCTGCGAAGGCAAGCATGACATATGGCATCTTCACCACCCTGTCTACCTGTGTTGCTCCTTTCAAAGAACTAGATACGTGGATGTCTACCTTTCTCACCTCAACAACAACGCCCCTCTCCCCAGGCCCTGTCATTCATTGTTAATCTCATGCTCTGTTTACCTTTCCATGATGCATAATTTAGCACTTTTATGAGTTAGGCTGTTGTGTGTACATGTGTGTGTGTGTTTGTATGTGTGTGTAACAAAATACATTCACACTTGTCCAATTTAGTATGTGTTTATGTGTATGTGTATATAGTATGTGTATGCGTATATAGTATGTGTTTCTCCATGTAGAAAAGGGAGCTATGTTATATTTCCAATCATCTAATGATTGTACGATGATAAGATATACACTATTTCAGGATATGATCATGTCAAAATCCTTAAAGTAAAGCAAAATATTGGGCCATATTTGGTCACAAAGAAAACTCAACGGCTGTTCAGAGTTATATTTTGGATACTTGACTGCACCACAAATGCTCAACATTTCCATTAAAACCATAAAGTTATGACTATGATGCAGAAATTAATTATACTGCATTTTTGTGCAGAAGATTAAGGAAGAATTTCATAGTAATACGGTTGTCGATAAATAATTGATCTGGATTTAATCTGTCAAATAGTGGCTGTGTTGCATCACTATCTATAGCTGATGAATACACAATGCAATTCCTGTCACAGGAAAGCACCAAAGAGTTCTTTCATGAGAAGCTGTTGAAAAAAAGGTAACTCTGCATGTTATCATTATTCTGCTTCAGGTGTTAATGGAGAGTATTATAATGATAAATTATAAGTTCCAGAACTGACAGCCAAACTGAGCCTCAGAACGCCATGGAGTATAATTTCATTGGTGATTTTGGACAAGGTGCACCAAGCCCCAAACAATATAAGAATTCGCTATTTACAGATGTACCTTGCCACATTAGGGCTTATTGTGCTTCAATTTGTGGAAAGCAATTTACTGTGGTGCTGACTATATAATTGTAGTGACCTTATTTAGTGTAAATTAACGATCAGGGTTGATATATTCTATGAAATAGCTTTACATATAATTGTTTGTGGAGCAGATTGCCACAAAAACTGCATGAAATTCAAACAGTTTTGCTCTTTTTTTTGTTATGTGAGATGTTATCCAATTCAATTTTACTCCTTGAAAATGGCTGCATAATGTCATTTCTTTAGGCTCGTCTGTCAGGTGAAAACAAAACAGTTTGTTTATTTACACGTTACCTTGAACAATGTTGATGCTAGAACTTAACACAAAATGTGTGGCAATTCATTACACAGGGACAACATTTGGCATTTCAAGTTGGCAGCATATCATATTTCCTAATATAATGGGCTTTTTCTGTAAGAATTAGAATCCATACAAAAATTGTATTGTAGTCCTGAATATGATGAATCTACACAATTTCTGAATGAGAAAGTATTAATGGGACTAAATGTTTATCTTTGTGGCCTGAAACTTAAACATCATATCTCTATCCAATATACATGCTCCATAGCCATCCTCTCACGATGGGTAGGCTTGACAATAGGTGAACAATCCAGACTGTGAAGTCCATTGTTCCCCAATGTAATTGATAGCCCCAATTTTAAGAGAGAAGACTTGTGTTACAGTGCCCTCCATAATGTTTGGGACAAAAACCCATCATTTATTTATTTGCCTCTGTACTCCACAATTTGAGATTTGTAATTAAAAAAATCACATATGGTTAAAGTGCACATTGTCAGATTTTATTAAAGATTTTATTACACATTTTGGTTTCACCTCGTAGAAATTACAGCTGTGTTTATAGTCCCCCCATTTCAGAGCACATTATGTTTGGGACACATGGCTTCACAGGCATTTGTAATTGCTCGGGTGTGTTTAATTGTCTCCTTAATGCACGTATAAGAGAGCTCTCAGTACCTAGTCTTTCCTCCAGTCTTTCCATCACCTTTGGAAACTTTTCTTGCTGTTTATCAACATGAGGACCAAAGTTAACCATATAACAATTACAGCACGGAAACAGGCCCTCTCGGCCCTTCCAGTCCGTGCCGACCATTTGTTTTCCCCTAGTCCCATCTACCTACACTCAGACCATACCCCGCCATTTCCTTCACGTCCATATACCTATCCACTTTACTCTTAAATGTTAAAATCGATCCTGCATCCACCACTTCTGCTGGAAGCTCATTCCACACAGCCACCACCCTCTGAGTAAAGAAGTTCCCCCTCACGTTACCCCAAAACTTCTGTCCCTTAATTCTCATGTCATGCCCTCTTGTTTGAATCTTCCCTACCCTCAATGGGAAAAACGTATCCACGTCAACTCTGTCTATCACTTTCATCATTTTAAAGACCTCAATCAAGTCCCCCTTAACCTTCTGCGCTCCAAAGAATAAAGACCTAACTTGTTCAACCTTTCTCTGTAACATAGTTGCTGGATCCCTGGCAACATTCTAGTAAATCTCCTCTGTACTCTCTCTATTTTGTTGACATCCTTCCTATAACTAGGCGACCAAAAATTGTACACCATACTCCAGAATTGGTCTTACCAATGCCTTGTACAATTTTAACATTACTTCCCTACTCCTATATTCAATGCTCTGATTTATAAAGGCCAGCACACCAAAGGCTTTCTTTACCACCCTATCTACATGCGATTCCACCTTCAGGGAACTATGCACAGTTATTCCTAGATCCCTCTGTTCCACAGCATTCCTCAATTCCCTACCATTTACCATGTACGTCCTATTTTGATTTGTCCTGCCAAGATGTAGCACTTCACACTTATCAGCATTTAACTCCATCTGCCATCTTTCAGCCCACTTTTCCAAATGGCCCAAATTTCTCTGTAGACTTCGAGAATCTACTTCATTATCCACAATACCATCTATCTTAGTATCATCTGCATACTTACTTATCCAATTTTTCCACCCCATCATCCAGATCATTGATGTACATGACAAACAACAGTGGACCCAACACAGATCCTGAGGCACCCACTGGTCACCGGCTTCCAAACTGACAACAGCCATCCACCATTACTCTCTGACATCTCCCATTCAGCCACTGTTGAATCCATCTTGCTACTCCGCCATTAACACCCAAAGATTGAATCTCTTAACCAACCTTCCATGGGGGAACCTTGTCAAAGGCCTTACTGAAATCCATATAGACAACATCTATTGCTTTACCCTCATCAATTTTCCTAGTTACCGCTTCAAAAAATACAAGAAGGTTTGTCAAACATGACCTTCCAGGCACAAATCCATGTTGACTGTAGTTGTGCCAATGAAAGTCAAATAAGCGATTATGAGACTGAGAAACAAGAATAAAACTGTTAGAGACATCAGCCAAACCTTAGGCTTACCTAAATCAACTGTTTGGAACATCTCATAAGAAGAAAAGAGAGCACTGGTGAGCTTACTAATCGCAAAGGGACTAGCAGGCCAAGGAAGATCTCCACAGCTGATGTCAGAAGAATTATCTCTATAATAAAGAAAAAAAAACAAATATCTGTCCGGCAGAAATGCTCTTCCGGAATCAGGTGTGGATTTGTCAATGACCACTGTTCGTAGAAGACTTCATGAACAGAAATACAGAGGCTACACTGCAAGATGCAAACCACTGGTTAGCCGCAAAAATAGGATGGCCTGTTACAGTTTGCCAAGAAGTACCTAAAAGAGCAACCACAGTTCTGGAAAAGGGTCGTGGACAGATGAGACGAAGATGAACTTATATCAGAGTGATGGCAAGAGCAAAGTGTGGAGAAGAGAAGGAACTGCCCAAGATCCAAAGCATACCACCTCATATGTGAAACACGGTGGTGGGGGTGTTATGGCTTGGGCATGTATGGCTGCTGAAGGCTGACATCTTCATTGATGATACAACTGCTGATGGTAGTAGCCTAATGAATTCTGAAGTGTATAGACACATCCTATCTGCTCAAGTTCAAACAAATATCTCAAAACAAATTGTCCGGCTGTTCATTCTACAGCAAGACAATGATCCCAAACATACTGCTAAAGCAACAAAGGAGTCTTTCAAAGCTAAATAATTGTAAATTCCTTAGTGGCCAAGGCAATCACTGATCTGAACCCATTTCAGCATGCCTTTTATATGCTGAAAAGAAAACTGAAGAGGACTAGCCCGCAAAACAAGCATAAGCTAAAGATGGCTGCAATACAGGCCTGGCAGAGCATCACCAGAGAAGACACTGGTGATGGTGATGGTGATGGTGATGGTGATGGTGATGTCTATGAATCACATACTTCAAGCAGTCATTGCATGCAAAGGATATGCAACAAAATACTAAACATGACTACTTTCATTTACATGACATTTCTGTTTCCCAAACATTATGGTGCCCTGAAATGGGGGGACTATGTATAAAGACTGCTGTGATTTCTACATGGTGAAACCAATATGTATAAAAATGGCCTTTATTAAAATCTGACAATGTGCTCTTTAACCATATAGATTCTTTGTATTACAAATCGCAAATTGTGGAGTACATAGGCAAATAAATAAAGGATGGGTCTTTGTCCCAAACATTTTGGAGGGCACTATATATGGGGTGGTATTGGTATGTGTTGAGGGGAGGTGTGACAGGAGGGTTGCAGAGTGAGAGAATGGGATGTCCAGATTACCTCTTATCCTGTGCTGCTCCAACATTACATCATCCATCCATCTTTTTACTTTTCCAAGATCCACCTCCTTCATTCAGAAGATGACATGGTGGTGCAGTGGAAGAGCTGCTGCCATATGGCATCAGCGACCCAGATTTGATCCTGACCATGGGTACTGTCAGTACAAAGTTGTACCTTCTCCCAGTGACCGCACACGTTGCAATGGGCCTTGTAGATTTATTAGGTTCTAGGCATTTTAAGTTTTATTTTAAGAGATATAGCATGGCAGCAGACCCAAGTCCTTGCTGACTATCAAATACCCGTTCACAGTATTTCTAGTTGTCCCACTTTCTCATCCACTCGGTACACATCAGACAATTTTACAGATGCCAATTCACCTACAGACCCACATTCTGTGGGATGTAGGAAGAAACCGAAGCTGTCTGGAGGAAAAACACGCAGTTACTGGGGAACATGCAAACTCCACACAGACAGAACCCGAGGTCAGGATTGAACCAAAATCTCTGGCGCCATATAGGTCTGCCATAATGCCCAATGCCATTAATTTCTCCAGCATTTATTTTCCCCAGTAAAATGCTAATTTCCCTTAATTCCTTCTTTTCAATAGGGTCTTGGTTCCCCACAATTTATGGAAGTTTATTTATGTTCCACGAAGAGAGAACCAAACTATTTGTTTAATTGGACTGCCATTATTTCAATTTCTTGCTTCGCACTGTAAGCCTTGTCCACAGCCAGACTCCAGATCCATTGATCACAAAATATTTATTCAACCTTACATAAATAAAGATAATGGAAATTGAGCATTAGAGGTGTAGCATCAGCAGACTGCGATTTCTGCACTGTCAATTGTCTTTCATGAATGTTTTAATATATTTTGAAAACATCATTAGCATACAGCCTCATTCTGTGACTTATATGAGCTTTGAAGGTTATATGAACCAATTTTCATTTCTGCTGGTTAATTAAGAATGGTGAAAGGAATTTGCAGATTGAGATATGCTTGTAAATTCAGATCAGTGGAAAGCACCATGTAAAAATATTATTGTTTGATATTTATCCATTTAACGCATAAATCTGAAATATGAAGGGTGGCAGCTGTGTGTTATGATGCATGATCTTTGTTATATGATAGTTAGAGCAATTCAATTAAAAATCTTAAATCTTAAAACATAGAAACATAGAAACATAGAAAATAGGTGCAGGAGGAGGCCATTTGGCCCTTCAAGCCTGCACCACCATTCATTGCGATCATGGCTGATCATTCACAATCGGTAACACGTGCCTGACTTCTTCCTATATCCCTTGATTCCGCAAGCCCCGAGAGGTCTATCTAACTCCCTTTTAAATTCATCCAGTGAATTGGCGTCTATTACCTTCTGTGGCAGAGTATTCCACAAATTCACAACTCTCTGGGTGAATTTATTTTGTTCTCATCTCAGTTTTAAATAGCCTCCCCATTTAACTCTCCCATCTTTGGGGAAAAATTTCCTGCATATAGCTTATCTAGTCATTTTTATAATTTTATCTTTTTCTATAAAACCCCGTCTCATCCTTTTACTTTCTAGTGAATACAAGTCCAGTCTTTCCCATTTTTCCTTATGACAGTCCTGCCATCCCGGGGATAAACCTCGTGAACCTACGCTGCACTGCCTCAATACCAAGGATGTCCTTCCTCAAATTAGGAGACAAAATCTGCACGCAATACTCCAGATGTGGTCTCACCAAGGCCCTGTACAACTGCAGAAGGATATCTTTACTCCTATACTCAAATCCTCTCGTTATGAAGGCCAACATGCCATTAGCTTTCTTCGCTGCCTGCTGTACCTGCATGTTTACTTTCATGGACTGGTGAACAAGGACACTCAGGTCTTGTTGTGCTTCCTTTCTTCTTAATCTGACACCATTGAGATAATAATCTGCCTCCTCGTTCTTGCCGCAAAAGTAGATAACCGCACATTTATCTACATTATACAGCATCTGCCCAATCACTCAACCTGTCCAAGTTACCCTGCAACCTCCTAGCACCCTCTTCACACATAGAAACATAGAAACATAGAAAATTAGGTGCAGGAGTAGGCCATTCAGCCCTTCGAGCCTGCACCGCCATTCAATATGATCATGGCTGATCATCCAACTCAGTATCCCGTACCTGCCTTCTCTCCATACCCTCTGATCCCCTTAGCCACAAGGGCCACATCCAACTCACTCGTAAATATAGCACACATCACATTGCCACCTAGCTTTGTGTCATCTGCAAATTTGCTAGCGTTACTTTTAATCCCATCATCTAAATCATTAATATATATTGTAAATAGTTGTGGCCCCAGCACCGAGCCTTGCAGCACTCCACTAGCCTCTGCCTGCCATTCTGTCAGGGACCCGTTTATTCCTACCCTTTATTTCCTGTTTGTCAACCATTTCTCTATCCATGTCAATACCCTACTCCCAATACCATGTGCTCTAATTTTGCCCACTAATCTCATGTGTGGTACCTTATCAAAGGTTTTCTGAAATGTCAGATACACTACATCCACTGGCTCTCCTTCATCCATTTTACTTGTCACACCCTCAAAAAATTCCAGAAGATTGGTCAAGCAGGATTTCCCTTTCATAAATCCATGCTGACTTGACCAATCCTTTTACTGCTATCCCAATGCGCCATTATAATTGACTCCAGCATTTTCCCCACCACTGATGTCAGGCTAACTGGTCCATAATTCCCTGTTGTCCCTCTCGCTCCTTACTTGAAAAGTGGGATAATATTAGCTACCCTGCAATCCATAGGAACTGATCCTGAATCTATAGAACATTGTGTCTTCCTTAGTGAAAGAACTAAAGTATCTGTTCAACTCTTCTGCCATTTCCTTGTTCCCCAAAATAATTTCACCCGTTTCTGCCATCAAGAGACCCATGTTTGTCTTTAATAAGTTTTAAAAAAGGAACTGCAGATGCTGGAGAATCGAGGGTACACAAAAAGCTGGAGAAACACAGCAGGTGCAGCAGCATCTAAGGAGCGAAGGAGATAGGCGACGTTTCGGGTCGAGACCCTTCTTCAGACTTCTTTGTCTTTAATAATCTTTTTCTCTTAACATACCTAAAGAAGCTTTTACTATCCATCTTTGTGTTCTTGGCCAGCTTACCCTCGTACTTCATCTTTTCACCCCGTATTGTCCTTTTTGTTACCTTCTGTTGTCCTTTGAATGTTTCCCAATCCTTTGGCTTTCCGTTATTCATTACTATGTTATACACCTTAACTTTTAGTTTTATTCAATCCCTAACTTCCCTTGTCAGCCACGGTTGCCTCTTACTCCCCTCAGAATCTTTCTTCCTCTTTGGAATGAAATGTTCCTGCATCTTCTGGATTATGCCCAGAAATTCCTGCCATTGCTGTTCCACCATCATTCCTGCTAGGATTATTTTCCAGTTGACCTTGACCAGCTCCTCTCTCATTCCTTCATAGTCCCCTTTATTCAACTGCAACGCTGACGCTTCTGATTTAACATTCTCCCTCTCAAATTGCAGATTAAAACATCATATTATGGTCAATACCTCCTAGCAGTTCCTTTACCTTGACTTGCCTTATTACATCTGGTTCGTTAGATAACACTAAATCCAGAATTGGTAGGCTCTAGTACAGTCTGCTCTAAGAATCCATCTCAGAGGTACTCTACAAACTCCCTTTCTCGGGGTCTAGAACCAACCTGATTTTCCCAATCTACCTGCATATTACAGAGAGCCTGCTAATTCTGAACACATACTCGTGACTCTCTCTAACCCTCCGGCAATCAAATGAAAAGGTTCTTGTTAACCATGTACTGTTTGGAACAAAGTCCAGAATTGTGTTGTTCCTTTGATTTATGTTTTGCAAATTCCTCACAGCATGCATTTCAACAACTTCTTATAATTGAATAAGGTATTTTCCATAGTTAAGTGTTCTGATATTTCTATAAAGCCAGGTAAACTAGCCACACTCAGATAAAATGCCCTATTGACAGCTTTCCTTTCTAAGTCAGATGTTGAATTTATTATTTTATCTGTTCTTGGACTCTTTAGAGAACAATAGTGAGAACAGTGAGATTCTTTGCTGGCTCGAATGGCCGAATGGCCTACACCTGCACCTATTCTCACATGTAATGAGAATATTCATGGTGCTTATCCCATCTCTTCTGGCCGTCACGTGCATCTGGAATGATATTTGCATGGTAATATATATAATGATGCTGTACCAGGGGATGCACTGCTTTCAGTAATGCAGGAGATGGCGTGGGCATTACTGCGTTTGTATTTCAAAGCTCAGGCATCATGTATTAACTTCAAATGGAGGAAGTTGGTGAACACAAAAGCTATTGATGAAACAGTTTTAAAAGGATGGTCATTCAGTCTTCCTGTTGTACCATTTCTAATTGGAAAGGAATGGAATATTATACTCTATACATGTGACTAGGCACAGTGAGATTCTTTGCTGCACACCCTATATATATACAAATAGCAGCCACCTACAGCACTGACAGAGTTACAAAGTACACCAGCTCCTCCTTTTGTTCTCCCCCCACTTCCCCAGCAGGTCCCCCATGCCGAGTCCCCATTGTCTGTTCTTTCCCCCCTCCCCATTGTCCATTTTTCTTCCCCATCCCTCTCGGCTGTTCCCCCATGCCAGGTCCTCCATTGTTCCATCCCCTCCATCACTGTGGGTCAGCCCACTTGGCTTCACCACTACCAAGGCCCCTGTGCCATGAGGCTTCCTCGCTCCCACAGCTGAGGCCCACCACTGCTGAAATCCTCACTTCACGTGTCCGTCTCGGCCGTCGGCCAGCGCCATCATTGGCCGCCGCTCCAACCTCTCTACATGCGCTGATCCGGGCTCAGACACGTGAGGTGAGGCTCCTCTGACCTGCGAGGCCCCTGTCGGGCTCCGACCCTGGCTACTCCACGGCCACCCCCGAAGCCTCGAAACATCCGGTGGCACTGTTGCTAGCTGCCTCCGCCTTCAGTCCAGAGTTATGTTTAAAGACGGTTTTTGTGTTTTTTAAGATGTCTTAATGTGACAGGAAGAAGGTACGGTAAGGGGGATACCATCCTTCAGTCGCTTCCGGGAGAGGATGCGACTATTATTCGAGTCGCGTCCTCGCCCCCCTCCCGTCCCTGCGGCCTACCTACTGGATTGGCGCGGCCTTTCCTGCCAGGACCGACCAAAGCTCCAGCAGCAGCGGCGCAGCGTTGGAAACATCGAGGGGCAGGCGATGCCTCACCGGGGACCACCGTTTGGAGCTCCAGAGTGCTGGGCCTGCTGCACCGACATCGCGGTGCTGTGGTTCACGGAGCTCCCAATGCGGGTGGCGCTGACCAACATCGTGGAGTACTGCGTTTCTGCCCGGCTCGGCCTGTGGACTTTGGGAGCCGCGGACTCCGTTGAGAGGTGGCTGACCTGGAGGTCTGGGCCGCTGAGAATGTTCTCCGTCGGGGTTCCATCGTTCCCAGTGAGAGTGCCTGAGCATCGTTCCCAGCGAGAGGGCCTGCGGGTGCTCGGGGGGCCCCGACCACGGGGGTGAACATCTGGGAAGATCGGCAGTGAGGCTGGCTGGACTATGGTACCTTCCTTAACTCTGGTGCCACTGTGGGGTTATGTTGTGTGTGGACTTCTGTGTTTGTGCTTTAAAAAAAAAGCTTAATTATTTATTATTTACTTTTATGTTACTGACTGTAAGGAAAATCCATTTTGTTGTCTCTAAAATGAGATAATGACAATAAATTGAATACAATACAAAAGGTCTCCGGCCGTGTTCTCAGTCTGAAGCCATGGCCCGGCAGGAAGCCTGGGTGTTTTGACAAGATGTACAAATGATACATATGAAAAGGGTAATTTGTGAAAAAGGATATCAAGAAGCAATGTCATTAACTTTAGATCTTAAAATGCGTCTGAGGTGGTGAATCATTTGCTGAAATTGCTCTCATCTTTGGAGGATATTTTAGAAACCATGAGTTAGTTATAAAATAAGAAAACATTACGCATATTTCTGCTGTACATGTTGAGTAAATTCTGAATCCCACACATGACAGTGATGGAGCAATTGGCAATCTTAAAATGCTGACTGTGGTACCCCCCATGGAGGTAATGAACACCATTTTGTGATCAAGCTTCATTGTTACTCAAACAGTGAAAGAGCTGTAGAAATACAGCAGATTTGAAAAAAAAAGATATTTAATATAAAGGACAATTAAGATTTTAAAATAATATCAGACGCATCAAAGAAATTCCAAATGTGAATTAGCAAATGTAACACAGCGCTTCAATGCAATGTTAAAGCCCACAAAAGATACTATCAGGAAAAAAAACATAGGAAACAGGGTTTACAATGTAAAAGAACGAGCCAGAAATAGAGAGAACAAAAAAATCATTAACATATTTCAAAAAGCCCACGTGACAATAATTGTTTTTCTTCTGTCTGATATGTGATGGGGATTTAATTCTGCTATAGAAAGCCATTTAATAAATTCAGCAGTTAGGTGGACTTGTTTGCGCACGTTTAGGTTGTGTGACAGCTTGAAGGAAATGCAAGTTGTTCACAATGCAATGAAGCTAGCAAGGCATCTGGGATTTGAGTGAGCAAAGTAAAGGAGGGTAGATAGAGTAGGTGAATCAAACATCAGGTCTGACAGAAAAAGAAACACAGAGAAGGAGAGAATGTCTGATTTAACAAAGAGAGAAAAACAAGGCTTTCTATTTTAAAAAGAGGCTAATTTTAAAATATTATTATTTTAAAGGCTTCAAAATGGATAAGATTTGGAGAGCCGAAACTTCACAATATTTAAAGATACTCATAAACACAATGAAGGACTAAAGAAATCACTTTACTCAGAGGGTGATAATAATATTGCACTAACTGCAAAATGGATTGGTTGACTTCAATACTGAGTGCATTTAAGAAAAATAAACAAATAAGAGTATTAAAGCAGTCAGATGAAAAATTGGAGGACGCTGTTGTAGATTTACTAATTTACAAATTATTTGACGTGTCTACATTCATTCGGTCATTTTTACTCCCTATTAAAAAAACATTTAAAATGTTGTGCTGTGACATGATGAATGTTCTTCACCGATCATATTACATGAAATAAATGTTCATGAAAAATGCCCCAATGGTTCTGCAGAACAAAGTAATTTATTGTCAGATTTACAAATCATTTGATGAAAATACAAGCAACTGATAGACTATGTGTGGATATATATTCAAAAGGTGGCTATTTTTCAGCATAAGAATTACATTGCCGGGCGTCCATTCTGATGAAGGGTTTCCAACCCGAAGCTCTAATTTTGTTCCTCTCACAACAGGTGCTGCTTAGCTTGCTGAGTTCCTCAAGCACTTTGTTTTTTTTGCTCAATATTTTAACTATGTTGCTGGGAAATTCATCACTGGTCACACGTTCTATTGTTTATCCAAAAATCATTCCACTGCTGTCAATGGAACTAGAATTCGATGGCAAAGTAAAACATTGCTGCCTCAAAATGTTGTGTTTCAGCAGTAGGGAGCAGAGATGAATTTCTAGGTGAATTCAAATAAAAAGATTGCACATGTTGGTTATCAGACACTAAAGCAGAAAATGCCCCTTAATTCAAATTCCCAATTTCCCCTCGATTCCCTCTCTTCCCCCTTCCCCTTCCTGCCAAACTCTCTCCTTCTGGCTTAATATTTCACTCCTCCTCTTCTTTCCTTATCTGATGCCCTATTATCTCTATTTCACCTCTACTCATTATTGCCTTCACCCAATATAGACATAGAGTGCTGGAGAAACTCAGCGGGACATGCAGCATCTCTGGAGAGAAGGAATGGGTGCTGTTTCATGTTGAGACCCTTCTTCAGCCAGTCTTGCTGAGTTACTCTGGCACTTTGTGACTATCTTTGGTTTAAACCAGCATCTGCAGTTGCTTCGTGCACATTATCACCATCTGCCAATTTCACTTCGGAGTCACGTGAGTGATTCCGTGAAGAAGAGCGCCAGTCCGCATGCACGTCATTATGTCTGTTGCATGGTGCAACAACGGGCTGGCAAGCGTGTAGCTCCACCAGCGGTAAGTTTTAAAAACCCTCAGTTAAGTGTTTAAAACTTAGTTGAGGTCGTTTTCTTTGGTCGGTAATTCTTGTATCAGGAGCAAGTTCAAACTAATGGAGAAAATATCTAAGGTGAGGTCGAGGCAGGCTGCCAGGAGAGCAGCTATAGAAGACCGCAGCAGTGTGGATAGCGGGCGGCCATCTATCTCGCCTTCAGAGGCACTGGCGGCACGGCCAGTGGCTTCAGACTTAGTGCCGATTGAAAGCACCGTGACTCCTCCGGTGGGAAGGAAAGCCACTAAGAAGTCTCTTAGGCCCGTTGACTCTGATGAGTCGGGCCAGGAGGGATCCCCTCCCACAATGGATAGCGTGTTCGGACGTTTGTCCAGGATGGAGCTCCTGATGGAGAGGATGCTCCATCACGATATGCTCCAGCAAGAGGAGCTTTATATCTGGGGGGCTCCTCGGTGGCAGCGGCACTTGTTGAAGGTCTGCAAAATGTCTCCCTCTCGGAGGAGAAGAGCATTCGGGGTCAGTTTTGTTCTGACTCCGAGTTCGGAGGTATAGCCGGTGAGCTTACCTCAAGGCAAGGAGGGCGCGAACCAGAGGTGCCAAGCATGGCATAGAAATATGCTATCCCGACTGAAACTGGAGAACCGCTGGATGAAGACCTGGCCATGACTATAAATTACATGGCCTCACACCAGCTGCAAGACTTTACAATGGAAGAAACTTCCAAAAAATACGAGACACCTGTCAATTGTGCCTCGATGAAAGTGCCAAATGTGAACCAGGCTATCTTGGGTCACATGGGTGTAGGTATCAGTGCCCAGGAAGTGAGGCTCCAGAAGATACTAAAGCTGCTCGCTTCAGGCATTACAGCTTTCGCTAGGTCGGTCAATGGGGGGCCCCTATCTGAGGTGCAGCAGGATGCTCTGGCGTTAATGTGCAATGTACATTTTGAAATAAATTATCTCAGAAAGAGTGCCATCCGTCCGACTCTGAACCCCAGGTTTGCGGCAATGTGCAAGTCTAGTAATGTGCAACCGCCGAATCTTCTGTTTGGTGAAGACCTAGCAAAATGGGTCAGGGAGCTGGACGACGAGGCAGAAACGATCGGCCTCATAAAAGCCCAGCCAACTAGCAAAATTCCACTTCGGCGGCAGCACCCCTATAAACGGTTCGCTGAAGCTGCTTCAGGACAAGGACCAATCCGGCCCTTGCCAAACATGCGCAATTGGCGCACTCCAACATTCCTACCCTCCAAAACACGGGGGCAGAAATATCCACCAGCAACTATGGAGGTAGGTGGGTCTGGTTCTTTTCAGAACATATCATGTATGGATCAGTTACAAGTTGGTAGGAGATTACACTTGTTTTTCAATGAATGGTGTTGGATTACATCAGATTAGTTTATACTGCATAGTATACAAGAGTTCCAAATAGAATTCCTTTTCAATTTGCGTCCACCTACACAGTATACACCAAGCCGGACATTGTTTTTTTCACAACAAGTGTCTTTGGATATACAAGCTGAAATTGAAACATTATCTATAATTGGGGTAATTGAGAAGTCGTTTCATCAATCTCGCCAATTGGTGTCTAATATATTTCCAATACAAAAGAAGGATGGTGGATGTATCCTTGATTTAACTTGACTTAACTCCTTTGTGCAGTATAAACATTTCAAAACTTTCAAACTTTTGTTACTGCTAAACAGCTGGTTTCCAAAGGATGTTATACAGCATGCATAGATCTTAAAGATGCATACTATTCAGTACCCCTTCATTGCGATCACTGGAGATATTTGAAGTTTAGCTGGATGGGGCAACTATAGCAGTTTAATGGGTTAATTTCGACCCCTAGATTATTTACAAAATTGTTAAAACTGGTAAGCCTAATCCAAGCTCAGAAACATATTGTAGTGGCCTATTTGGATGATATCTTAATCATAGGAAAAACTTGGAAATCAGCTGAATTATCGGTTTCAGCTACCAAACTCATGTTTGAGAGGTTGGGGTTTCTCATCCATCCAGTTAAATACAAATTGATACCATCTAGAGTTATGGATTATTTGGGATTCACCATTAATTCAACTCACATGTCTGTGACTCTGCCTTGGGGCAATAGATCAGAATTAATAGAAGCTTGTAACAATCTTGTTGATGAGCAGCAACCTCCTATTCGGTAGGTGGCTAGTATAATTGGCAAATCAGTGGATGCTTTTCCAGCTGCACAATTTGGGCATTTACATTAACAAAATTTACAATGTGCAAAGGAGCAGGCACTCAAAATACATGCAGGACTCTTCAATAGACCCATGCAGTTACCAGCTGAAGCCATTGCTGAGTTACAGTGGTGGATAGCGAATATTTGGCATTGCTTCAGTAAAATTCTGATGTGAGACCTTCAGTTATTTTACAAACTGATGTTAGTGCTCTAGGATGGGGAGCTACTGATACCATCTCTAGCTGCAGTGGCCGATGGAATATGCATGAGGCATTATATCTTCAATTACATGGCATTAACTAGTTAGAGTTGTTGGGAGCACTCTGTGGCCTAAAGGCATATTGTACTAGTATGCATGACTTGCATGTTCAGCTTCAAATTGACAACACTACAGCAGTAGAATACGTTAATCACATGGGTGCAATCAACTCGGTAGCCTGTGATAAATTGAATAACCTTATTTGGCACTGGTGTCTTACAAGAAACATCTGGGTTTCAGCTATCTTCTTACCAGGTAGATTCAACATGATGGCGGACACCAGGTCACGCAAATTCAATGACAACACAGAATGGATGTTGAATCATTAAATATTTAATGATATTGTCGTTCGGTATGGAGTACCAGACATTGATTTGTTTGCATCCAGACTAAATCACCAGTTACCAAAGCATGTTTCATGGGAACCAGATCCAGGGGCAGTAGCGGTAGATGTATTCTCGCTACACTGGAGTGGAATGTTTTTATATGCTTTTCCCCCATTTTGCCTCATCAGTCGGTGCTTGCTAAAGATCAAGCAGGACTCTGCCTCAGGCGTTTTGGTAGTTCCCGAATGGCCTACACAGCCATGGTTCCCACTCGTTCTGAGACTAATAACACAGCCTTTTATGGCTGTCCCCAAATGCAGTAATCTGCTGGTTCACCCTGTGACTGGGGAGAACCATCCACTACATGACCGTATTAATCTATTGATTTGCAGATTCTGAGGAGACCGTTCCTGGGGCTCGGACTATCAGGTCGTATGGTGGATGTGATAACCGCGGCCTGGAGGGATAGTACTAAAAAGTGGTACATCTCTCATTTCAAGGAATGGGAGGTGTTCTCCTTACAGTCGAACATATCATATCACAAGGCAAGCATACCGGATGTGTTGGAATTTCTTTCAACACTATACTTTGATGAGCGAAAGAGCTATAGTGCCTTGTCATCGTACTTGTGGCAGTAGGGATCGGGACAACACTCTGTTGGGTCTCACCCTTTAATTTCCAGGTTCATGAAGGGTATTTTTAACAGTAATCCCCCGAGGCCCAGGTATACGGAGATTTCGGATGTGAGTGTGGTTCGCATGCTGCTTCACCAATGGGCCCCAGCTACATCCCTGTCTTTCCCCAGACTCACTCTCAAAGTGGTCATGCTCATGGTGCTGGTTTCAGCACAATGCGTCCAGACATTGCAGAAGCTGCGACTGGACAGGATGGTTTCATCTGTAAATAACATAACATTTTATGTTTATGATTTAGTTAAGCAGAGCAGGCCAGGGACTTCAGGGTTTAAACTTATTTTTATGGCATACCACATAGACCTTTGGTTATGTGTAGTTTCACACTTGCAGCAGTATATCAAGGTCACCAAGAGCCTCAGAGGCTCCGAATTAACAACATTCTTCAGTCACAAAAAGGATTATAAGAAGGTATCGGTACAAACCATTTCAAGGTGGATAAAACAGGTTTTAGCTTGGTCGGAAGTGGACACTGCCATTTTAAAATCTCACTCCACCAGGGCTGCATCAATGTCAGCAGCGAGGGCATTGGTCGTCCCTCTCGATCAAATCCTCATGGCCGCGGTATGGTCAAATGAACTGACATTTCAAAAGTTCTATAATAAACCTCTTGCCACACCGGGGGTATTTGCCCATTCCATTTTAAGTTCTGTTTTATAGCTTCCCCCTGGGAGAGAGGAGGTCGCTATTGTTTTATTTTGCTAATGAAAGCATCAACATGTTTAAGTCTGTGTCACGTTTTAATGCATTATTTATTGTTTACTCATCCTGGGTGACCTGAGGCAGTGTGTCGCATGGACTTGTTTCCACAGCATGAAATCACAGAGCTTTGAAATCTTCACAGAATTACTCATGTGACTCCAAAGTAAAATAGTAAGATTAAATGAGTACTTGCCAGTTTGAAGTTTGATCTTTATTTTATGAGGAGTTACGTTGAGCGATTATGTGCCCTCCGCTCCTAACCCTCGTACCATAAAGGTCATCTGGTAGTTCTAGTCTCCTCTAATCTTACTATGTCACTTCAACTACTGTTATCTGTGGTTTCACACCGCTGCTTTGAAGATTGACGCGCATGTGGACTGGTGTGCTTCTTCACGTAATCGCTCATCGTAACTCCTCATAAAATAAAGATCAAACTTCAAACTGGTAAGTTCTCATTAATCTTACTATTACCCCCCCTCACATGTATCCACCAATAACTTGCTAGTTTATGCCCCCACCCATTCTACTCACCTCCAGGGCTGTCCCACTGTGGCGACCTAACCCGTGAGTGCTCGCGAGTTTTACCTCGACTCATACTCGCAGCATGGTCGACATGAGGTCCTAGCAGGCCTTTGTAACTCTCCTTCATGCGAGAGTAGTCCCCATGTACTCGAGGTCTCAGTTAGATTGCGGCAGTTTTTTCAACATGTTGAAAAATGCCTGCGAATAATAAAAGGTTGCCATGGAAAAAATCAAATCTTTTTTTAGTCGTAGGTTCAGTCGAAGTAGTTCGTAGTAGGTCGGCATGTTAATCGTAGGTAATCGAGTCGAAGGTAATCATAGGTAGTCGTAGATAGTCTTCAACATAGTCGAAGGGATGTCGAAGGGAGGTCGAAGGAGATCGAAGGATGTCGTCTTCACTCTCCACTATTCGGTGTCCAATTTTCCCGAAGCTAATCAAAGCTAGTCTTAACATAGTTGAAGGAGGTCGAATGAGGTTTTCTACATAGTCGAAGGAGGTCTTCAACATGACATCTTTTCAAACTCTCCTAAACTCTTCTAAACTCGCCAATTAGGTCGCAGTAGTGGGACAGCCCCTTCTCATTACCACTTTCCCCCCATCTACTCCACCAATCTGAATAAGTTCCCAACATTGACTATGAATTTTCCTCCACAGATGTCAACTGGCCTGCTGGGATTGTCTATAAGTTTATCTTATGCTCAAGATTCCTGCATCTCAGTTTCATATGTCTTCACAGTTAAAGTGCTCTTGCTCAAACAAATTTCATAGAATATTTCTTTAACTCTCTTGTTCCTTATGCAGAGTATAAGCACAGCCCCAAAGAGGTCAGAGAGCTGGAATTTAAAAAAAGATGCAGTCACCATGATGGGATTATACTTTCGGCTTCCCAATAACCACCAGCAGGTGGGGACTAGATATGCATTTAGATTACGGAAAGACGTAAAACCAACAGTTATTGTAGTGGAGCCACAATGGTCCACAGATACTGAAATCTGGAAGAAAAAAAAATTGGAAAAGCTTAGCTGGTTAAGCAACATCTGTGGAGGCAAAGGGATGTTTGAAATTTTAGGTCCAGACTCCTTTAGTGCAAGGATCTTAGATGGGGCAGAACCTGTTAGAGATTTGACAGAGATCTGGGCAGAAGTAGATCTACATAGGTAGAATTCAAGAGAATAGCTAATATCGTTCCTGTGTTGAAGAAGGCCAATAGGGATAATCCAGGAAATTGTAGGTCAGTGAAAACAAAGTGCTGGAGGAGCTCAGCATACAAGGCAGCATTTGTGGAGTGAAAGGGACAAACAACGTGGTGAGTTGCGACCCTTCATCAGTGGTAGAAAACATATTGGGAAAGATTCTTAGGGATTTGATATGCTGGCATTTTGGAGAATAAGTTGAGTGGCACGGTGGTGCGGAGAGAGAGTTGCTGCTTTACAGTGCTTGAAGCGTCGGAGACCTGGATTAAATCCCGACTACTGGTGCTGCCTGTATGTAATTTGTACGTTCTCCCCGTGACCACGTGGGTTTTCCCAGCGATCTTCAGTTTCCTCCCACACTCCAAAGACGTACAAGTTTGTGGGTTAATTGGCTTGATGTATGTGTAAATTGTTCCTGGTGTGTGAAGGATAGTGTTAATGTACAGGTATCGCTGGTGGGCGCGGACCCGGTGGGCCTGTATCTCTAAAAAAAAACAAAGACTCGTTAGAGACAATCAGTGTGGGTCTGTGTGTGTGTGGGGGGGGGAGGGGGTCCTGTCTCTTAAATTTGATTCAGGTTTCCTCCTGCAGGAGATGAAGATGATTGATGAGTGTAAGCCAATAGATGTTGTCTATATGGATGTTAGTAAGGCCTTTGACAAGATCCTGCATGGTAGAAAAGTCTGGAAGGTTAGATAAGAGGGTATCCAGGGTTAGGTAGGCAACTGATTTCAATATTACTTTGGTGCAAGGTAAAAGAGGGCGGTGGTGTAGGGTTGTTCTTTTTATCTGATTGGAGGACATTAACCAGTGGTGGCTAAGGGATTTCTTGTTTATCATCTCGATGAACAATTTGGATGACAAAGTTGGTTAATAAATTTACAGATGTTACCAAAATTGGCGATATAGTGGACAGTGAGTAAAACCCCTGTCTCACTGTGCGAGTTGGCCCACGAGTGACCCCGAGTTTTCACTCGTGGTGATCACGTAGCGGGAACGTCGGAACTCGCACGAGCAACTTATCGACTCGTGGCGCTAACGGCAGGTACTCGGGAAACTTGTTAACTCGTGAAAAAAATCAAACATGTTTGATTTTTTCCACGAGTCAAATTAACTGTTCAAGTTAAAAATGGAAACATTTAAACTCGTTGTAATAACGTAGTGGCCCCGTGCGTTTATCTTAGTGTCTCGTGAGTCTACCGTGGGAACTTTAATAATCTGTTCTTTTGCTCGAGTAAAGACTGAACCAAAGATAGACACAAAATGCTGGAGTAACTCAGCGGACCAGGCAGCATCTCTGGAGAGAAGGAATAGAGTCGAGACCCTTCTTCAGACTTACCCGAAATGCCACCCATTCCTTCGCTCCAGAGATGTAGCCTGTCCCGCCGAGTTACTCCAGCATTTTGTGTCTATCTTCGGCCTTTCTGCCACTTGTCCTTTATTACTGAGGCGCCTGCCCCGTGGCTTCGCTCTGTCTCAATGAACGGCTTAAAGACCTGCCGAAGGGGCAAGTCTGGGGTGGTGGGTGGGATGTGTCCACGTGTGATGCTCCATCCACCCCCCCCCCCGGGGCCGAGAGTGTGGGATTGGGAAGGAACTGCAGATGCTGGTTCACACCGGAGATAGACACACACAATGCTGGAGTAACTCGGCGGGACAGGCTGCATCTCTGGAGCGAAGGAATGGGTGGCATTTCGGGTAAGTCTGAAGAAGGGTCTCGACTCTATTCCTTCTCTCCAGAGATGCTGCCTGTCCGCTGAGTTGTGTGTGTGTGTCTCTCTCCCTCTCTGTCTATCTGTTTGTATCTGTGTGTGTGTCTGATGTCGGGTCCCGGTGGCCGCTCAAAGTCACCCGAGCTGCTTCATTCCTCTGAAGTGGTGGCCAGCTGCTGTCTGTGTGTATCTATGTGTGTGTGTGTGTATGTGTGTGTGTGTGTGTGTCTCTCTCTCCCTCTCTGTCTATCTGTGTGTATCTGTGTGTGTGTCTGCTGTCGGTCCCGGTGGCCGCTCAAAGTCACCCGAGCTGCTTCATTCCTCTGTTTGTGTGTGTGTGCCCTGCCAGCTGCTGTCTGTGTGTAGTGGTCTGTCTGTGTGTGTGTGTGTGTGTGTGTCTCTCTCTCTCTCCCTCTCTGTCTATCTGTGTGTATCTGTGTGTGTGTGTGTGTGTGTGTGTGTGTGTGTGTGTGTGTGTGGTGTGTGTGTGTACTGTCGGGTCCCGGCGGCCGCTCTCAGTCACCCGAGCTGCTTCATTCCTCTGAAGTGGTGGCCATGTGTCTGTCTCTATGTGTGTGTGTGTGTCTCTCTCTCTCCTCTCTGTCTATCTGTGTGTATCTGTGTGGTCTGTGGTCTGCTGTCTGTGTGTCTCTATGTGTGTGTGTGTGTGTGTGTGTGATGTAGCCCGCTCAAAGTCACCCGAGCTGCTTCATTCCTCTGAAGTGGTGGCCAGCTGCTGTCTGTGTGTATCTCTGTGTGGTGTGTGTGTGTGTGTGTGTGTGTGTGTGTGTGTGTGTGTGTGTGTGTGTGTGTGTGTGTGTGTGTGTGTGTGTGTCTCTCTCTCCCTCTCTATCTGTGTGTATCTGTGTGTGTGTGTACTGTCGGGTCCCGTGGCCGCTCAAAGTCACCCGAGCTGCTTCATTCCTCTGAAGTGGTGGCCAGCTGCTGTCTGTGTGTATCTCTCTCTGTGTGTGTGTGTGTGTGTGTGTGGTGTGTGTGTGGGTGGTGTGTGTGTGTGTGTGTGTGTGTGTGTGTGTGTGTGTGTGTGTGTGTGTGTGTGTGTCTGCTGTCGGGTCCCGGCGGCCGCTCAATGTCAGTCACCCGGGCTGCTTCCTTTTTTTAAAATTATTTAAAATAGAGATCCATTGCAAAAAAGTATTTAAAAACATAAAACAACAAGAAATGCTTGGTTACTGGAGGATGCGCATTTTCCCATTGTAGGTCATATCAATAGATGCGCCGCGCTGAAATAACTCAAAACCACAGGATGGAGATGTATTTTAACATTGTTGCTTTATTAAAACATACCTTCATTCACGGTTGGCTCAAGAGTAACGGGAGAGGAACTTGCTAACTCGGGAGAGGAACTAGGAACATCGCAGCAATGACATACCCGTGGGAACTCGTATTACACACTTGATCATAAACTTGCAGTCTCGTGCACAGCCACGAGTCAGGGTACCTCGTGGGTCAACTCGCACAGTGAGACAGGGCCATAAGGCTCAGATTAAGGCCAAGATCCAAGGCAGGACTTACACAATAAATGGTAGGAGCTTGAAAAGTGTTGTGGAGCAGAGAGTTTATGGCTACAGGTGCACAGTCCCCTGATCGTGGTGACACAAGTAGAGTGGCCGCTGAAAAGGTTTGGCATGCATGCCTTTATCCTAAGGATATTGAATACAGTAGTTGGAACATCATGCTACAGCTGTACATGACATTGGTGAGATTACATTTGAAGTATTGTGCGCAGTTATGGTTGCCCAGCTGAAGGAAGGCTTTGGCCTTACGACAAGTAAACCAACTTGGCGAAAGGCCACAACATCAGAGCGGAGGACATTGGTGGTTGAGGAGGTGCAGTGACAGGAGGAGGCCGCAAGAAGTGCAAAGGCGGTCTCTCTTGCCAAACAGGGGCAATGGATGCAGTGGGAAGGTGTGGAGCGGAGGAAGATCAGCTGGAAAGAACTATGGGAAATGGAATCAAGCAAGATCAGCTTCATCATCAGAGCGACATATGACGTGCTTCCATCACCAAAGAACCTCCATCAGTGGTACGGCGAGGATCCAACCTGTGCCCTCTGCCCAACTCCAGCGATCCTCAAACTCATCACGGTAAGCTGCAAGACCAGCCTCACGCAAAGGAGATACACATGGCGGCATAATCAGGTACTAAATAGCCTGGCAACAGCCCTTGAGAACAGGCGGTGTGCGGCCAACTGCTTGCCTCCGAGAGCAAGCAACCCCCCCACTTAAGGGCAACAACCTTTGTCCGTGAAGGATAGAAAACACCTAAACATCCTTCCACCAGATCAGAAGAAGGAAACTTATGCAGGACCCGTGACTGGAGGATGCTGGCGGATATCGGCCGACAACTAATCTTTCCACCTGAAATTGCTTCAACCAACCTCAGGCCAGATTTGGTGTTCTGGTCCTCTTCACAGAAGACTGCTTACATCATAGAGCTCACAGTTCCATGGGAGGCCTATGAGCGTAAGAAGCTACGCTACGCAGAGCTTGCAGCAGAGGCAATGCAGCGTGGCTGGAACATCAACGTTTATCCAGTTGGAGTGGGATGCCGAGGATTTGTTGCATCATCTACCATCAGACTGCTGAAGGAGCTTGGAATCCATGGTCAGGCTCTGCGGAAGACCATAAAATCACTCTCAGATGCGGCTGAAAGAAGCAGCCGTTGGATTTGGCTCAAGCGGAAAGACCCATGCTGGGCCCCAAGTACGTCATGGTGAAACTTTGGGGCAGTTTGACATGGGACACGCGCTGAGGGCTGATCATCCTGCAGCGGGCCGCCCTTATGGAGGGTGTATAGTGTTAAAAGGCCGAAACATCCAGTGATGCAAGGGTACTCTACTGATGATGTGTCCTGTGCCCAACTGTCCTGAAGGTTACCCAGGCCAAGATATACATATACGTATACCCCCCCCCACCCACCCCCCCGATGTTGAGCGTCTACCACTCTCAACAATCAACAAATGTCATGAAATGCTCCCCACCTACTGGCACAAGGGATTTCTTAACATCTTGTCCTGTGTACTTGATTCATTAAGGTGGAAAGGTTGTAAAAAGGTTTCACCAGTATGTTAGCAGGACTCGAGTTACGGTTCACCAGTATGTTAGCAGGCTCAGACGTTTTTGTCCTGGAATGTAAAAGGCTGAGGGTTGACTTTATAGAAGTTTACTAAATCATGAGGCATTAATAAGTTGAATGACCATGGTCTTTTTTTTCCAGGATAGATGAGTACAGAACAAGAGGTCATGGATTTCAGCTGAGTTGACCCGAAGGAACATTTCTTCACTCAGAAGGTGATCGCATGTCGACCAAGTTATAGGAATAAGAGGGCGGCATGGTGGCTTAGCAGTAGAATTGCTGCCTTACAAGGATCGATCCTGATTATGGGTGCTGTTTGTATGGAGTGTGTACGTTCTCCCTGTGACTACGTGGGTTTTTTCTGGGTGCTTTGGTTTCATCCGATAATCCAAAGACATACAGGTTTGTAGGTTAATTGGCTTCAGTAAAAAAGTTGTAAATTGTCCCAAGTGAATAGGATAGTTCTTATGTATGAAAATCGCTGGTTTGGGCTGCCTCGGTGGGCCAAAGGACCTGTCTCCACTCTATATCTCTAAAGTCTAAAGCTGCTAGAAAGGTGAGTACAATGGCAATATTTAAAAGGCATTTAGACAGGTATGTGGATAGAAAAGTTTTTGAGGAATATGGGCTAGGGAGTAATTCAGTATACAACCTGATCGATATGGACGATTAGGATGAAGAGCCTGTTTCTGTGCTGTATGCTATGACTCTCAGGCATCTGTGATTACCTGATTCTGGAGAAAATCCATGTGCTTGAAATATAATTATGTTTCACTTTCTCTAATGAAGCTCTCCAGCCTTTGATTATTTCCTTTGCTCTTTCTGTTATTTCAGATTTCCAGATCATCTCCAAGTTAGCTGAAAATCACTTCATATTTATCATTTACCACAGTATTCCAGACCATAGAGAAAAAGCACCTCCATACAAAATGGTCAAAAGTGTGGAATGCAAGAGAAATGTCCCCAGTAAACATGATCAGTTACATTTCACAGGTTACCAGCGCCTACTCGTTAGATCACATATTATCACAGGTTTGTCTCAGCTGTTCTCCATGAATATTGTATACCCATGAGCATGATTAATGAAGTTTGACATTTATCCTCATGAAATACCTAGTTAACCTCACTATTTTATATCCGTTATGATTGGCTGCTGTTTTTTTAAGTCCAGTTCTGTGATTTGGAGAATCAGAGCGTCTGTGGATTTTGAAGAAACAGCAGCAAAGAGAAGCAGGAAAAAGCACTGATTGGCTCTAGCCCATGTGGGGGGAGAGTTAGAAGTGAGTCAGAGGGGGAAAACAGTTTAAAACTGAGGAATTGTTTGTAAATTGGTAAATTAGGCAATTTATCAGTCAATATCAGCAAGACGGCTCTCGGGGAGCGGCAGTGAGGGAACGGCCGTGTGAGTAAAGTGTGAGTCTTTGGCTCGAGAGGCATGTGAGTAAAGTGTGAGTCTTTGGCTCGAGAGTCTTCGGCGAGTAGGCTGAGGGGAGGAGGCCACGCAAATCGCTGGAGAGGGAGAGACGAAAGAAGGAGATGTGAGGCAAGCTGATTCAGTGCGACGCTTGCAGTATGTGGGAGGTCAAGGACACTGCTGGTGCTTCTGGCTGCTACAAGTGTGAGAAGTGCATCCAGGTACAGATTCTGAAGGACCGTGTTGAGGAACTGGAGAAGCAAGTGGATGACCTCAGGTTCGTCCGAGAGGCTGAGTTGTTCCTCGACGAGTCCTACAGCAAGATTGTTACACCGGAAGTACTGGAAGATGGAAGGTGGGTGACGGTGAGAAACGGAAGTGAACATGGAATGCACAGGTCCCCGGGTGTTGTACCTCTTGTGAACAGGTTAACCCAAATAAAAGCTGTCGGGACACAAGACGTTGACGTACTGAGCGGCGCACTGGCTTGCGATGCAAAAAGTGCTGTTGAGACTAAATTAAGGAGGCCGACGTCAGGCAACACAGTGGTGGTTGGAGACTCCATTGTGAGAGATACAGACAGGGGTTTCTGCAGAAACAGATGGGATTCGAGGATGGTGTGCTGCCTCCCTGCTGCCAGGATCCAGAATGTCACAGACAGAGTGCAGAAAATCCTCAAGGGCGAAGGTGAACAGCCGGATGTTGTAATGCATGTTGGCAAATGATGTTGGAAAGAAGAGGATGAATATTCTGAAGTGTGACTTTAGAGAGCTCGGAAAAGTGCTGAAAAGCAGGACCTCCAGGGTTGTTTTCTCCGGTTTGCTTCCAGTTCCTCGCTCTGGCAGAGAGCAGGATCAGGGAGATACAGGACCTGAAGGTGTGGTTGGGGAACTGGTGCAGGGGGGCAGGGATTTAGATTCTTAGACCACTCAGATTTTGGAGTAAGGGGGAACTGTACAAAAGGGATGGATTGCACCGTAACAGGTGGAGGACCGGCATTCTGGCAGGCAGGTTTGCCACTGCAACACAGGTGGTTTTAAACTAAATAAGGGGGGGGGGGGGGGGGGAGAGGTGTCAAATGGGATAGTCAAGGATAGAGTTAAAGGGAAAGGGAGTAAAAGGATAGTTAATAACCCCAGAATTAACAGGAAAAAAAGCTCACAAAGCAATAGGAGAGTGTGGCCAAGTGTAGTAGGGATCGATATGAATAATGAGATGTGTAAGGAATTAAAAGTACTGTCTTTGAATGCGCGAAGTATAAGAAGTAAAGTAGATGAGCTTGAGGCTCAGTTAGAGGTTGGTAGATATGACATAGTGGGGATTACCAAGATGTGGCTGCAGGTGGATCTGGCCTGGGAACTTAATATTCAGGGTTATACATCCTATAGAAAGGACTGGCCGGTGGGCAGAGGAGGGGGTTAGCTCATCTAGTGAGGAACGGAATTCAGTCCCTTGCAAGGGAAGACATAGGGACTGACGAGGTAGAGTCACTGTGGATTGAGTTGAGGAATTGCAAAGGCAAGAAGACACTAATTGGTGTTATCTACAGACCCCCAAATAGTAGTCCGGATGTAGGGTGTAAGTTGCAGCAGGAGTTAAAACTGGCATGGAACAAAGGTAATGCCACTGTGGTGATGGGGGATTACAATATGGAGGTAGACTGGGATATGGTTCAGGAACCCAAGATAATTTGTAGAGTGCCTCTGAGATGGATTTTTAGAGCAGCTTGTAATGGAACTGACCAGAGAAAAGGCAATTCTGGATTTAGTGTTGTCCAATGAACCAAATTTGATAAGAGAATTTGAGGTAAAGGAGCCGCTTGGAGGTAGTGATCATAATATGATTAGTTTTCATCTGCAATTTGAGAAGGAGAAGGTTAAATCAAAAATGGCAGTGATGCATCTGAACAAAGGGGATTATGAAGGCATGAAAGAGGTATGGCCAGTGTAGACTGGAAAGGGATACAAGCAGGAATGACGTTGGAACAGCAATGGCAGGAATTTCTTGGCATAATATGGAAGCCGTAGGATCATTTCATTCCAAAAAATAAGAAAGATTCTACGGGAAGTAGGAGGCAACCTTGGCTGACAAGAGAAAGTGAGGGATAGAATAATAAAGAAAGATGTATGACACAGCAAAGAGTAGCCGGAACCCAGAGCATTGGGAAACTTTCATAGGACAAGAGAAGGAAACAAAGTGGGCAATACGGGCTGAAAAGATGAAGTATGAAGGGAAGCTGGCCAGGAATATAAAGAAGGACAGTAAAAGCATCTTTAGATATGTTAAGGGAAAAAGAGTAGCAAAGTCATATGTGGGTCCCTTGATGGCAGACACGGGTGAAATTATTATGAGGAACGAGAAAATGGCAGAATAGTTGAACAGGTACTTCTGATCTGACTTCACTAAGGAAGACACAAACATTCTCCCAGGAGTACTGCAGGACAGAGGATCGTAGTGGGTTGAGGAACTGAAAGAAATTTTCATTAGGCGAGAAATAGTATTGGGTAGGCTAATGGGACTGAAGAATGATAAATCCCCGGGGCCTGATGGACTACATTCTAGGGTCCTCAGGGAGGTGGCTCTAGAAATATTGGATGCATTGGTGATCACTTTCCAATGTTCAATGGATACAGGATCAGTTCCTGTGGATTGGTGGATAGCTAATGTTATCCCACTTTTCAAGAAAGGAGCGAGAGAGAATACTGGGAATTTACAGACCAGTTAGCCTGACATCGGTGGTGGGAAAGATGCTGGAATCAATTATTAAAGAGGTAATGATGGAGCATTTGGATAGCAGTAAAAGGATTAGTCCATGTCAGAATGGATCTATGAAAAGGAAAATCAGGCGTGACTAATTTTTAGAGTATGTGACAAGTAAAATGGATGAACGGGAGCTAGTGGATGTAGTGTATCTTGACTTTCAGAAAGCCTTTGTTAAGATCCCGTACAGGAGACTGGTGACTAAAATTAGAGCACATGGTATTGGGGGTGAGGTGTTGACATGGATAGAAAATTGGTTGGCAGACAGGAAGCAAAGAGTAGGAGTGAATGAGTCCATTTACCATATATATTAATGATTTGGAAGTGGGAATTAGGAGCAACACTAGCAAGTTTGTGGATGACTCAAAGCTGGATGGCAGTGTGAACTGTGAAGAGGATGTTAGGACGTTGCAGGGTCACCTGGACTGGTTCAGTGAGTGGGCAGATGCGTGGCAGATGCAGTATAATATATATAAATGTGAGGCTATCCATTTTGGTGGCAAAAGCAAGGGGGCAGATTATTATCTCAATGGGGTTAGGTTAGGTAAGGGGGAGGTACAATGAGACCTGGGTGTCCTTGTACAACGGGTAGTGAAAGTTGGCATGCAGGTACAGCAGGCAGTGAAGAAAGCTAATGGAATTTTGGCCTTCATAACAAGAGGATTTCAGTACAGGAATAAAGAGGTTCTTCTGCAGTTGTATAGGGCTCTGGTAAGACCACATCTGGAGTATTACATACAGTTTGGTCTCCTAATTTGTGGAAGGACATCCTTGTGATTGTGGCAGTGCAACTAGATGCAGGAAAAATGTTCCCAATGTTGGGTGAGCCCAGAACCAGGGGGCAAGTCTTAAAATAAAGGGGAGGCCATTTAAGACTTAGGTGAGAAAAAACTTTTTCACCCAGAGAGATGTAAATTTGTGGAATTCCCTGCCACAGAGGGCAGTGGAGGCCAAATAACTGGATGGATTTAAGAGATAGTTATATAGAGCTCTAGGGGCTAGTGGAATCAAGGGATATGGGGAGAAGGCAGTCACGGGTTATTGATTGGGGACGATCAGCCATGATCGCAATGAATGGCGGTGCTGGCTTGAAGGGCCAATGACCTCCTCCTGCACCTATTTTCTATGTTTCTATTGCATTTGGAATTGTACTAATTCTCATGGTGTTTCAAATGACTCTTAAATCAGAATGGTAAAAAAACATACTACCATTTGTTGAAAGAAGAAAATAAAACACATCTTGCAATAGAATTCACCAAAATCTTTTGATACCACTGTAAGAATGTGATATAATAGGCGGAAGTAATATTTATAACATATTTCTTGCAGACTGTTAATTATATCCAGAGAGGATTCAGCTATCAGATAGGAATTTAAATTGAACCAATTAGACCATTTTACCTTCATTGATCCGTGAAAGTAATCTATGGATGATTTGTTACAAATCCATAGATTGAACAGAAAGCAACCTTTGCTGCATTTCTTTAATTATCAACTCCATCATTTGTGAGTTCTTTTGATTTTAAGGCAACAGTAACAATATCCCTCAAGACTAGAGGTAAACATCAATTGACAAGCTGATGTTTCAAACAGTAATGGAATATGTTACTACAATACACCAAAGGTTTCATAGTAAGTGCAAGCATAACTGTAACAAAAAATAGTTGTGACTGGTGCTTTAAATTATAATATCCATATTGTTCATATGGGATTTTATAAATTAGAGTGATTTTTTAATAATATAATTTATTATTTTGGATAAACAATACTAAAAGTAGTAGTATTTCACAACTTCGCAAATAACATAAAATGAAGGGATTTCCTTTGAATGGATTAAAATGTTCAGAACTATGTTCTTCTAACTTTTCTAAGGTTGACCGGGGCTTAAGATATTCATATGAACAAAAGGAGTTTACACAGACAACATAGTGAACAGTACATGGAACATGGAACAGTACATGTCTATGGAACATGTCCTTTACAGTCAGAGAAGGAGTTCCGACCCGAAACGTCACCCATCCTTTTTCTCCAGAGATGCTGCCTGACCCTCTGTTACTCCAGGACTTTATGTCTATCTTGGTATAAATCAGCATCTGCAGTTCCTTCCTGAACATGGAACTGTACAGCACAGGAACAGACCCTTCGGCCCAAAATGTCTGCGCCAAACGTGATGCCCAAATAAACTATTCTTAACTGCCTACACATGATCCATGTCCCTCCTTCCCTGTATACCGAAGTATAACAATGGAAATTACCAGCTTCCAACAATGATTTTCTTTCTGCACTCTCAACTGAGGTAAATATTCATTTGCACTATACATGCTTCCATGTCTAGCTTCAATAAATCTCAGGCAAGTGATTGCCTTGACAGGAAATGCTGGCAGATTATCTTCAGTGGAGTGAGAAGCAATTTCAGGGGTGCATTTTATTTCACATGTTAGTGCTTCTTATAATAATATATAACATGAATTATTTTTACAATAACCTTTGCAGCATGACAATCAGAGTGAAATTCACATCGCAATTCTCATCCTGCATCGCTTTCAACCAAACATAAATAAAGATTAAAGATAAGTACCTTGATAATTTTCTTTTCACCTGCCCTTTTCATCTCATGATTGAAATTAGCTAGTTTCCAAAGGAACTATAATCACAGTCATTGAGTCATATAGCATGGAAATAGGCCCTTCGCACCTACTTGGCTAAACCTAACAACATGTCCCATCTACACTCGTCCCACCTGCCTGTGTTTATTCAATGTCCCTCTAAACCTATCCTATCCATATCCCTCTAAATGTTTATTAAGTTTGGAATAGTACCTGCCTCAATTACCTCCTCCGGCAGCTCGGCACTAACTTTCTGTAAAAAAATTTACTCCTCAGGTTCCTATTACATATTTCCCCCTCACCTTAAACCCTTGTCCATTGGTTCTTGAATACCCCACTCTGGACATGAGACTATGCATTTACCTGATTTATTCCTCATGAATTTGTACACTTCCATACAATCATCCCTCATCCTCCTGCATTCCAAGCAATAGAGTTCAAACCTGCTCAACCTCTTCCTACAGTTCAGGCCCTTGAGTCCTGACAAAATCCTTGTAAATCTTCTCCGCACCCATTCCAGCTTGACAACATATTTTCTATAACACGGTGCTCAAAACTGAAACACATTACTCTAAATGTGGCCACAGTGACATCTTATATAACTGCAACATGACTGCCCAACTTCTATACTCAATATTCTGACTGATGAAGGCCAATGTGCTGAAAGCCTTTTTGACTACCCTATTTGCCTGTGACACCACTTTCAAATAACTATGCAACCTGCAAGTCTGAGTCTTTCTTACTTACAGCCACTCACTGGAGATTCGCCCATCAATTAAGTTCCTCCAACGCTTTGTGTAATTACAAAAGTTTGGTCAGTTCTTCTTGCAGTACAACTATTTGAAAAGGTTAACACAATGCTTTCATGTGTTAAATTATGGTCACACGCTTTAACTACATAGTAATTAATAATAAGATTCCGCCATGGAATATTCTTCTAACATATTCACATACAAAATGCAGAGGGGTGTCCATGGGTCATTTCACTCAGCTCTAATTAAATCTTTGTGATTTGTACATCTTTTGATTACGTGCATTCAGCTGAAAGAAGTGTAGAAATAATATTTAACTGGAATAGAACTTTGTGCATATCAAGAACTAAATTTAACATTTAATTGAAGATATTGGAGTGATAACCAGTGTCTCAAGATTTGCAATATGAAATTTCATTACCAACTGTCCTATTAAAATACACATAGGAACACTTGGATATCTCTAATGTAAGACAGAATTGGAAAAGGCAGCAATACTACACGTTATTCTCCTTCCACGGTGCTATGAATAAATTAAATTAAGCTCATTACAATTTGTTTTAATTAAAGTATGTCAATTCACCATTGAAATTCATTAGTTATCCATGTGATTATGTATGAAATCCCAGATATAAAGCTTCTCAGTGTTTAATTTCACATTCATCTTCTGAAACCTCAATTTTAATAACTGGAGGCTGCAACTTTGTAAAGCATTGTAAATTATCCATCATTTAAGACTATACATTATGGGTGTATCAAAGAATTAAAGACAATAAAGCTACCATAATTGCATATGGTGAATAATGCACAGTGGTGCGGCAGTAGAATTGTAGAATTGCTGTAGATATTGCATCAAGGAAGGGGCGTGAATTATATTGATCCAAGAGGTGGTCTCTACCACTGTCTAGTTAGGAGACAATTTATATTTGGTTAGTTGCCAAGTTGTAAGATAAAACAGCAGTAAGGCATGTGTGTAAATCCAGATTTAGTGAGTGGTACAGAAGCCTAAGCCTTTAACCTTGAAAACATATCTAAGTTAGGTACTAAGAACATGGAGCATGGTCAATCTTTGCAATACCATGATTATTCAGTGGTCATTCAAGTAGAAAAGTGAAAAGGGAGCGGTTTGGGGAAACTGGGATATGTGTACCGTTACACTTCTTGAAGTTGATCATAATCTCTGTCCTGTTGACATTGAGAGAAAGATTGTTGTCTCGACACCAGGACATGAGGTTCTCAAGCTCCTTCCTGTACTTACTACTTCCTAAGAAGGCTTAGGTAGTTCGGCATGTCCCTAACAAGCCTCACCAACTTCTATAGATGCGCTGCAGAAAGCATTTTATCGAGATGCATCACAGCTTGGTTTGAGAACAGCTCCATCCAAGACCACAAGAAATTGCAGAGAATTGTGAACACAGCCTAGACCATCACACAAATCAACCTCCCTTTCATTGACTCAATTTATACCTCACACTGCCTCGGCAAGGCCAGCAGCATAATCAAAGATGAGTTGCATCCTGGCCACTCCCTCTTCTCCCCTCTCCAATCGGGCAAAAGGTATAGAAGTTTGAAAATGCACACCTCCAGATTTAGGGACAGTTTCTTCCCAGCGGTTATCGGGCAACTGAACCATCCTACTGCAACCAGAGAGCAGTCCTGAACTACTATCTACCTCATCTGGGACCCTCGGATTATCTTAGATCAGGCTTTACTCATTTTACCTTGAACTAAATGTTATTCCTTTATCATGTATCTGTACACTGCAAATAGCTCAGTAGTAATCATATATTGTCTTTCCGCCGGCTGGTGAGCTCGCAACAAAAGCTTTTCACACATGGACAATAAACTGAACTGAACTGAGATAGGAACTGCAACAGATGGTTTACATCGAAGATAGTCACAAAAAACTGGAGTAACTCAGCGGGTCAGGCAGCATCTCTGGAGAAAATGAATAGGTGATGTTTCGAGTCGAGACTCAACTTTAGACTGAGAGTTAAGGGCCTGTCCCACTTGGGCCGTCACTTACACGACAGGCCGGTAAAGACGGTCGCGCGACGGTCCCGCGAGAGTCGCGTGTGTCATCATGCTCCCGCACAGCCGTCTGGAGCGCGTGACATCGTTTGAAGATGGACACAAAATGCTGGAGTAACTCAGCGGGACCGGCAGCATCTCTGGAGAGAAGGAATGGATGATGTTTTGGGTCGAGACTCTTCTTCAGTCTGAAAGAGGGGTCTTGACCCAAAACGTCACGCATTCATTCCCTTCAGAGACGCTACCGGTCCCACTGAGTTACTCATGCATTTTGTGTCTATCTTCAATCTTCTTGGCCCCGCTCTGGAAGTAGTAGTGGGGCCGCACATCCTGATCCGCAACGGCCGTGAGCCCCAGGCTGAGTTCGACGATCATTTGCAAGCTTCTGCTGCTGTTGGAAGTGAGACATTGCGTCGCGCCAGGGACTTGGGCCTGTCCCACTTTGGCCATCAGTTACATGACAGGCCGGTGGCGTGCGAAAAGTTTGTGCAGGATGAAGTCCACACTCCTCCACTCCACTCCACAACACTCCATGCGCCCGTACCCGCACTACCCACACACTACCCACACACTACCCACACACTAGCAGGTCACGCAAATGGCGCGCAAAAGACAGCCAAGTGGGACAGGCCCTTCAGGGGAGAAGGAAACTAGAGATGTAGAAGGTACATTGAACAAATGAATGAAATATATGCAAAAAGCACCACTGATCAAGGAAAGGTGGAGCCCACATGAAACAGAGTGCATAGTTTATTCAGGGAATACTATCTTCCTGAATTGGTCCATTGTTGGCTGTGGGGAGGTTATAATGAGTGATACAAACAGTGAAATTCAGCAGGATGAGAGTGAAACTAGTTAACTGTTGTCTTGCTGAGTTTCACTGTTTGTATCACTCATTATCACCATCCCCACAGCCAACAATGGACCAATTCAGGAAGATAATATTCCCTGAATAAATTATTCACTCTGTTTCATGCACTACAGCAATGACAACCTCACTTCAAGGAAATACTTCATTGGATTTGAGACATTTTTGAATGCCTAAAGGCATGTAAAACGCCATATATAAAGATGGATCCTTCTGTCTTTATATGTCATCCATTTTCCTCAATGCAGCATTTTTTTGCTGAAAGACCTCTTCTAAATTGCTAGTTCATGATAATTGCACTTTCCTCAAAGTTAACATTTCCATAAAAATGCCTTTGATATCAGATATCATCCGCATTTGCTGAAGAACGTCGATGACATTTGAGAACCCTTCACATTTAACAACTGTGACACACGTCAGGTTTGCCTTCCCGTCAGCAGGATTTCAACTTGAATATACATAATAAAAAATTGATTTGGCTATCTAGACTCTAATCTTGTTCCCTTGGGCACATTTCTCGACACATTTGCTGAAAACAATAAATTTCAATAATTCAGCTAGTAGTAAAATCCACTGCCAACTCTTCTAAATCTCCGAACTTCTCTCTTTAATTATCGATGCCTTCTTTGGCAGGAGCATGGCCTACTTTCAGTTAATATTTGAGAATGCAATTTCTATCTTTTCCCTGATTAAAATGTAAATGCTTAGAAATTGTATGAGTTCTAAATATGAGCATTACATTTTGGGGGGTATCGTAAAAATCTACAATTCATTGTGAGACTGTAGCAATGCCCAGATCCCTGAAAATGAAAATGAATACAATAAACGTTTACAAATGGTTCCCCATGGTAGGATGATCCAGAAGATTGAGGGACATGGGCTCAATGGTGACCAGGTAGATTGGATTTTACTTCGGAGTCCACTGATGACTACGTTAAGAAGGCCCGCCTGGCGCTGGAACGGCATTACGTCGACGCTGACGGCAGAAGCAGGAGCTGCAGAGGCAGCTCCTCGACAGCGGTAGGGTACTGAATCCGGCAGGTAAGAGCATTGAAAAACTTTTCTAGGGTCTGGAAACTCCGTGCTGGTGTTATTAAACCAGATTTTAAATGAATTTAAAAACAAAAGTAATGTAAAATTTTTAAATTAGAACAGAAATTACTCAGTTAAAACAACGGAGTTTTGAAAAAGAACGTCCTCGGGGGAATACCCGGCGACGGGACGGGAGATTAAATACTGGCCGGTTTTTTCCGATACTGGTGAACCGTTAAAAATACGGTAGGGAGTTTAAGATGCTCCACAAACTTTTTTGCAGGGGGGGGAATTTAAAAAAGTCAAAAGGCCCGTAATTAAAAAAGTTAATAAAGCCTTCAGACGCAAAATAATGTAAATATTCCCTAACATAACCCTAAGTCGGTTTCACATATAAAAAGGGAAAAAAATATGAAGAAATATGGTGGCGAATCTCTCAACCTCAGATTTTACTGAAGGTAGTCCCTCCTATTCTCCTTGAGGGGGAAAAAACTCAAAGAAAACAAGGGCAGAGAAACATAAAAAGCCAAAAACTGACCCTAAAAAAGCACTGAAGAGGTGGCTGGTCATGAAGTACCCACCACAGCACCAAATTATATATATATACTATAAATATATATATATATAATATATATATATATATATATATATATATAATATCTATACACCCAGGTGAATGCACAACACCTGAAATAAAAAGTGTAGGCCATGGAAAAATACCATGGAAACCAAAATTAAGTTGGTCTCACTAAAGCTGTTATGGTTAAAACAGCAGAACTAAAGATGAGTGAGGCCATGAAAAATAAACATGGAAAAAACCTCACCAAGCTGTAAGATTGAAACAGCAGAATACGATAAAACTTTTAATGTTTATAAAGATATAAACGGTGAAACCATTATGAAATCCATCACTCAAATTATATGAGATTAAGAAATACAATTCAAAGTATTTCAAAAATGGTTGCATGGCATTACTAATTTCAAACAAGAAAAATAAAATAAAATAAAAACATTGTGGCAAATACTAAACATTTAAAAAAAAATAACTTGCCAACAGTTTGTGTAGCTCAATGGAAAAGAAATATACATAATTTAAACAATCTGCACTATAGATTCGCAGATTCAATACACATCATGTTAATGTTTAACTCCTGATTATTATGGAATTAAACCTGCTTATGTATAAATCAAAGATATTTGATTACAAAAGAACAGACTACTGAATCATAAAACTTGGGGGAAAAAACTATGATCCAATGAAAGATATTGATAATTGATCAAAACAAATGCAACGAACTTTAAATTGGGGGAAGACACTAACTAATGATCCAATTAAAGATTTGATAATGGATCAAAACAAAGGCAGAAGTGGTATAATCCCACATAGCCTTATCCAAACCCTTATTAATTGGAAAAGTAATGCTTGAAGTACGTTGAAGAGGTGCAAACATCTGGTTACAAAAAAAGTTTCCATGAAATCCTCCAATTGTGGGGATTACAGGTGTATTAATGATCATTAATTAAATATAACAAAGGAAGGATTGTTTCACCTGTAATAAAGAAAACCTAAAAATAGAATTTAGGTTTGCACTCAAAATTAATTTCAATAAAGAAGGGGTACGTACATTTTATAATATAAAATTACCTCAGTGTAAAATTGATGGAATAAACCATACAAAACATCATATTCTATACACTTACACAGTGTACGAAAAGGGAACATCTAGAAACAAGGAAATACAGTTTTGCTATTAACAAAGTGTATAATCATATTACAGGTGCTTAAAATTAATAAAGTGCAAGCTGTGCAAGTTTAAAACATTGTCCAAAGGATTAAACCAGTTCAAGGCTGTTTTAAACTGGATACTGAAGGAACAATTATGCTGATAAAAGATCAAGCACTTGCACTAATGAGGTCATGGTCATGGGATAACTTGATTACATTTAATTGAAGGTATAAGAGTCAGCTCAAATTAGTGCTGCAATTTACAAACCAGGTGGCTGCCAATGACCAGACCCATTACATAAAGCGTATGCGCTCGGCCATTAGAAAAATAATTCCTAAATTACTATTCTGAATAGAAGTAAATCGCACCATAAAGGGGGGAAATATTGTTCCATGATACAATATGTCTCATTGTTGTTGACAAGCTTTGTCCCTACCCTTAGGTTAGGTAAAGAATAAATAAAGATCCAAAAGAAGGAATACCGAACTTATAAGAATAAGTATGCCTTTGTGAAGGCATAAGCAAATATCAGATGATACGTTATCATATTAAAGTAAGATAAAAAAGTTTCACAAAGCTGCTTCAACAATAAGAATTATCGCTTTGCAAACTGAAGCAATTGTTACAGGTGACGTACAGCTTCTGTGAAGTTTGGGTAAAGATAAGAATAATATCATTCTTATAAGAATAATATGATACGTCACTTGTTGGGGACGCTTACAAAAATACCAGGTGATCAAAAATGTTTGTCCAAAAGAAATTTTCCAAACATTATAAGAATTATAAAGTATAAAGGAGTTATGTTAAATATCGATTTGTTTTATATTGAAAGTGTCCATGTCGTATCAGATGAACAATACCACTCTGTGGCATATGTTAAAACAACAACAAGAAAAGACAAATAACAAACAGATGGGCATATTTTAAAGTTTAGTCCACCTGTTTAATCCCTAAGGAAGAGACAATGTATCGATACAACAAATATTGGGAGAAAAACATATTGTCACTAATTTGGATTACTTACGATTAATCTGGTTGCTTACAGATTAAATCACCGATCTTACAAATGCTTTTCCTTGTGGTGTACACCAAGAACAGGGAAGGTGGATGCTTTTCACCCAATTACATGAGAAAAGATGTTCTTTTGTGTCCCTCATTTGTTTGATAGGGCAGTGGTCTGATGAAAATGTAGCAGGACACGCCAGAAGGCAATTTTTGGAGGACTCATAAACATCCTTCATGGTTTTCAAAAATATTGTGTGATGTTGAACTACTTGTGGGATGATTCATAGTTGCAGCAATTTATTGAAGTCTGAGGAAGGGTCTCGACCCGAGGCGTTGCCTGTCACCTTTCGCTCTTTGGACGCTGCTGCAACCCCCTGGGATCTCCAGGTTTGTGGAAACCCTGCAGTAATTTATTGTTGTACAAAAGCATCCAATGACATGAAAATATGAATTGACTAACTGCAGGTTTACCATACCATTACAAACGGCTGATGGTCAAAGGAAGTCGATGAATGTTAACTAATATAAAACAACATATCAATAATAATAATGTAATAACAGAAGTGTTATACCAGCAATTTTGCAGAAATAAGTCTAAAAAAACAATATATTTTTATAAGGAAATTGAGGACTTGGTGTATACAGATAAAGATATTTTAAACATATTAGATATATGTGAGTTCCTTTTGATTGCATTTTACTGAGTATCCCTAATTTGAAGAGCCAATACTAGGCTCCAAGTGTTACCGTCCTATTAACACAATATATTAACCAATAAGTTTATCAGGTGCATTCATAATCATCCCGATACGGAACGGGATATATATGTAGATATTAATAAATATCTATATATAATATATATATATGTGAATATATATATATATATATCAATAAATAAATATATATATATATATATATATATAAATAATTATATTATATATAATATAAATATATATATATCTATATATAAAAATAATATATAAATATATAAATATATATATATATAATATAATCTTTCCCAAAATTGTAAAAGAATAAAGTCAGGAGATAAATAAGCCTGAATTGCTTATGCAATGACTCTAATTCTAACTATGATTCAAAAAAAGTTAAACAATGAAAATAATCATGCTGATGAATTTAGTATCAATTAAGAGAGCAAACATTGGCGAATGTTTACGTTATAATTTGCATGTGGATACAGATTGCATTATCATAATGTATATATGAATCTCCAAACAAGCACACCAAGGAGGAGCTAAAACCAAGGTAAACAATAAGCATATCCTGTCGGCTTTAATTTTGTGTGTGTTGTGAGTGTGTGAACATTCATGAAATATGTTTGCAGAGGTAAGAGTCCTCTGTGGTAATGATACGCTTATAACACATCAAAAGCCACATTAGGTTTCAGTAAAAAAACTGATGGTTTCTAGGAGGAATAAATTCTAGATGGTTAAGAAATTGTATACAGCAACAGTGAGAAATAGACACTGAAAGGTGGAGAATCACTCTGTTAATGAGGAATATACATTCACAGAGTTAATGGCACAGGGATGAGCCACTCATCAAAGATGCAAGGCCGCATTAGGGTGAAAATTACTGTTAAAAGTAAAAAAGTAACCAGTCATTGGTGTCAGGTTATGGGACACGCAGTGTCGGATCACATATAAATGTTGCTTTTGTCATGCTATCAAAATCTATAAATCAATTGGTATTATTGTGATAAACTTGCCTTCTATGGAAAGGGCATTACTTTTATTCTAATAAAGTGAAATAATTTATCACATAACTTGAGCAATGTTTGGGGAAAAATACGTTTATTACCGCTCGTTACTGTGTTAAATGATTCCGGCAACTGTCGTATGGAATAAATTCTACGACATGAAAAACACAGAAAGCTTCAAACTCTTCACGTCGTCACTCAACGTGACTCCGAAGTAAAATAGTAAGATTAAATGAGAACTTACCAGCGAAGTTTGATCTTTAATTTATGAGGAGTAACGATGAGGGAAAACATCCCACCACTCCACACCCCATGAAGAAATGATCATCTGGTAGATTCTAAATCTTTGATGAGCCTACTATCTTACTCTACTCCGGCTATTGTGTTCTGTGTTATTTCAAGCGTGCATTGAAGAAAGCGTTTCAGCGCCAGCGGCCTTCTTCAACGTAATCCCTCATCGTTTACTCCTCACAAAATAAAGTCAAACTTCGCATGGTAATTTACTCGTTTAATCTTACTATATTAAATTGGTTCAATGAAAACAGGGGGGGGAGAGATTGGAGTCAATGACCAGGTGATGTTCTTCAAGAATCAAATGCTGGGGGCTCTGCGAGGCAGATATTTTATCTGTGATATAAATAAATGATTTGGGTCTACAAAGTAAGAGGACATGACATGTAACTATTTCAGAATGCACAAAATTGTAATGGTTAGGATAATGAAAAAAGTTGTCAAATAATACAAATGGGATAGCTCAGATTGTAAATAATGCATGGAATAATGGCAGATGTAAAAATGTAATCATCACAAGGTGAGGTGTTGTACTTTGGAAGCTAAAAAACAGCAGAAAATAATGCATGATTTATTAAAAACAAAAGAATAACAAAGCAAATCCTACTCGGGGAGTAAACCATTCACGGAGCGGCTCTCAGCACGGAATCCGCGAATGTATCGCAGGGGGCGACCACCGGATTATTGTAAAACCTCTGGAAAGTCGATTCACTGGCCCAGCCCACAGTGGGTGAGGTGTGGTCCAGGGCACCTCCATGCCCTTCTGCCGCTGATGGTGGATGCCAGCCCCTGGAAGAGTGAGATTTAAAAATGTTAGTATCGATCCAGCTGCACCCACACACCACCCCTGAGCCACACCTTGCAATAGTCCTGAACAGTCACCCGGTTATCGTGGTTGTTTAGTGGCTGAAGATGAGCCTCCTCCTCTCATCTTCCGGATGGTGCGAGTTGTTACGTAAGAAATAGCCGAAGGGTGCTATGCAGAGGGTGGCATCAGAGGGGTACGCCCGGACTTCCAACTGCCGCCCAGAATACCCCGGCCTATGTTGCTTTACAGCAGGTCCTCGACAAAGAAAGTCAACCTTTGCAGGAGTCTGACCCAACCTTCGGCCGAAACCTTCTGCAAGGCCGGACTCGTTGAGCCTGAAGTGAGTGCCATCCAGGCAATCACAACTTATTAGGGTGAGCTAGTCCAAGAGTAGTCCTGTCAAAGGGGACCAGCTTCTCAGTAGGTAGTATTACGAGCCCCCCACAATCCCATGTATGTAGTATTCGGGTCGTGGAGGTTTTGTGTTGAAACACTCGTCCCCTCATGAATTAGGACACCAGATGGTGCGTGCCCACACCAATATTCAGTATAGGAGAGCGCACATCCTGGCGCAGTTTGATGGCACTGTCGCTGAGATTCCTCATCGAATGGAGGCCCGCTAGGAATTCCAGGACAACAGGGATCGTGGATTTGGCAGTTGTAGGTTGTATGTGTTGGTAGCAATAGGCCTCCCACATTCCTGATCTTGGGTGATGTCTGCTTGCCGGGTTTATACTCTGCACGATGCTGAAATGAGTCCATAAGCTCTGACCCGATAGCCGGCCTCCATGACCGCCTCTTCAGAACCGCAACCAACAGGTTTAAGTGGACCATGGCAACGGTGACTTTCCCCCGTATGGTTTAGTGAGTTAAGTGGTTTTTTGCAATTGAACCCACGGACGTATTATTATTTGGAGAAACACCGGTACCAAGCTGTGTAGGCCAAACAGGTATTCAATAATGCCTGAAGCCAAATCCAGTTGTATAATCTGCAATACCCCGACTGATGAGGCAAGGGGGAAAATGCGGTAGCAGAATCTTTCCCCATAGCCCACTGCCCCAGGTCTGGTTCCCAAGACACATACATTGGTATCGATGGTTCTACCCTGGACACAAAGAGGTCAGTATCAGGTTAAACCAAAGTTTAGCTCTAATTTGAGCAAATATTTGGGGTCCAACATCCACTCGTTGTTATCATTGAACACATGGTGGCGCTGGTTTCTGCCACGTGTTGAGCTTTCCCTGGTAGATAGGTCGCTGAAACCAAATATTTCTTGCAAATACATCCCGTGCCAAATTGTGTTTGCCAATTAGTCACAAGATCACGACCTGATACCTCAATAAAACCAATATGAATTTATGAAGAGCCACCACCGGTATTATCTCATTGAAGGTGGACAAGTAACTGCTTAAATTTGTGCAGTAAATGCCCTCAGACCATGGAAAGCCCCACGCAATCTCAAATAATTTATCCATGAGTCTGAAGAGGGTAGACTCGTGAGGATCCCATCGCCATAACAACTGGACATGGTTGTCATTGCACACCACCCCAGCCTTGAGCGCATGCTTCAGCCTGTAACACGACAGTGACGGTTTCTAGTAATGATTGGTTTGTAACATGCACTAATATTGTCAACACCAACCACTGAAGCTCAAGATATAGTCCTTAATTAGGGGCAGCTGTATTGGCCTGTCAAAGTGCCCAGCATTGGCTTTTTATGCTGAAAAACTTTGCTCTTGTGTAAGTTTTGATATGCAGTGGGCCGACATGCACAGCAGGAAAAATTTGCTACCTGTTTCCCAATCACCTTGGCAGTAATGTCGAAAGGTTGGCACCCCTGGTGCAAGCAAGGCTTGTACACGCATCTTTTATATCATATGCTTAGCTGGGTGGGATAGTGACTATCATCGGTGGTGTCAATAGTAAAGCCCAGACGTCCCAATGATTTGAGATGGGGTGAATATGGATTTGTCTGGATGGTAACAAACCCTAATGTCTACGAATAAAGATTTCGTCGCTGTGACTGCCAGCTCTGGCCAATTGAGTGACTATAAGGATAATCAACTAGATATCCATGGACAATATAATGCTGTTGCCGAAGGATCCCAGTATCGTTTTTGACTATAAAGGTACACAGTCTAGGGTTGTAGTTAAGCCATTGGTAAAGCTTCATAATGCCATAACGTCCCTTCCAGGCAAATTTTAAGAATTACATATGGAATCTAAAGATGGGGACTGTATAGTATGCCTCTTTGAGATCGATGCAAGTCCTAAAGTACCCTTGTTACAGTATCTGCTTAGCAGTGTTCAAAGGTTCCCTTTTGAAAAGGTATACTGTACGAACGTGTTCAGCTTAGATTGGTCCGATGATGAACCGACATCTTTGGGTTGGTTTAATAAGATGTTGGACACAAACTCAATGGGTTTCAAGTGTCCATCTTCCC
>CM069131.1:98354093-98438117 GCA_035221665.1 Okamejei kenojei
AGCAGACACTGCCAGAGGGCACTTTTTTTGGTGGCCTTAATTACGGATCTTCCATGGTTTCATAAATATTGTGTGATGGTTGGAAAACTACTTGTGATGATTTCTTAGTTGCAGGGCAATTTATTGAAGTCTGAGGAAGGGTCTCGACCCGGAGGCGTTGCCTGTCTCCTTTTCGCTTCTCTGGATGCTGCTGCACCACTGGGTCTCCAGGTTTGTGAAACCCTGCAGTAATTTATTGTTGTACAAAAAGCATCATGACATGAAAATGTGAATTTGACTATCTGCAGGGTTGACAGGACATTAAACCGGTGATGGTCAAAGAAGTTATGATGTTAACTACTATAACAAATATCATTAAATTAATTATGTATAAAGAATGTTATACCTAAAAAAAAAAAAAAAACCAAAACCAAAAAATAAAAAAAAAATAACAAATAAAAAACCAAAAAAAAAACCCCAAAACCTGCATTTGCAGAAATAAGTCTAAAAACACTAATTTTGTTATAAGAAATTGGGTGGTCTGTGTATAAGTAAAGTTATTTTATAATATTAGATTTATGTGAGTTCCTTGTGGTTTGCATTTTTTCTGAGTATCTAATTGCTTGAGCCAATAATAGGGCTCAGTAGTGTTACCGTCCTATTACGGACAATATATTAACAAGAGTTATCAGGTGCATTCATATTATCCCGATATCGAAGGAATATATATGTAGATATTAATAAAAATATATAGAATATATATGTGTGTATCTATATTATGTGTGTATATATATATATATATATTATTTTTTATATATATATTTAGATATATATTCTATATATATTATATATATAATAATATATATATATATATTTTATATATATATATATGTATATATTATATTTTATATATCTGTCCCAAAATTGTTAAAAAATATAAAGTCAGGAGATAAATAATATGAATTGCCTTAGGCAATGGACTCTAACTCTATCTATGATTCCAATAAGTTAAGAACATTGAAAATAATAATGCTGATGACTTTAGTATCAATATAAGAGTTCAAACATTGCATATGTTACGTTTAATTGCATGTGGATACAGATTTGCATTATTATATTGTTTATGAATCTACCAAACAAAGCACACCAAGAGAGTGAAACAAGGTAAACCTATAAGCATATCCTGTCGGCTTTAAGTTGTGTGTGTGTGTGTTGTGTGAACAGTGATGAAATATGTTTGCAGTAGGTAAGAGTCTCTGTGGTAATGAGACTGCTTATTACACACAAAAGCCACATTAGGTTCAGTAAAAAATGATGTTCTAGTGGAATGTATACAGATAGTTGGAAAATTTGGATACACTCAGTGGAACTAGACACTGAAGGTGGAGAAATATTCACTCTGTTATTGATGTAGATAACATTCACAGGAATGGGCACGGGTTGAGCCACTCGAGCAAAGATGCAAGGCCGCAGGAGGGTGTAAAATTAATGTTAAAGTTAAAAAGGAATCAGTCATGGTGTCAGGTTTGGACACGCAGTGTTGGGTTCTCTATAATTGTTGCTTTGTCATGCCATCAAAATATATATATCAATTGGTATTTTGTGATAAACTTCCTTTCAATGGAAAGGGGCATTACTTTTATTCTTTATAATTTGAAATAATTTATCACATAACTTGAGGCAATGTTTGGGGAAAAATGTGTTATTCGCTCGTTACTGTGTTAAATGAGCCGGACTGTCGTATGGAATAAATTCTACGACATGAAAAAAACACAGAAAGCTTCAAACTCTTCACGTAGTCACTCACGTGACTCCGAAGTATAAATAGTAAGATTAAACGAGAACTTACCAGTCGAGGTTTGAACTTTATTTTATGAGGAGTAACGATGAGGGATAATGTGCCCTCCACTCCACACCCTCATAAAGTAAATGATCATCTGGTAGTTCTAAATCTTTGATGAGCCTTACTATCTTACTCCGGCTATTGTGTTCTGTGTTTTTCATGCCGCTGCTTTGAAGTATGCCGTTCCAGCGCCAGGCGGGCCTTCTTCACGTAATCCCTCATCGTTACTCCTCATAAAATAAAGATCAAACTTCGAACTGGTAAGTTCTCGTTTAATCTTACTATTTTAAATTGGTTCATTGAAAACAGGGGGTAGTGATTGGAGGTCAATGACTGGTGATGTTCTGCAAGGATCAATGCTGGGGGCTCTGCGAGGCAGATATTTTTATCTGTGATATAAATAAATGATTTGGTCTACAAAGTAGAGGACATGACATGTAACTTTTCAGATGGCACAAAATTGGTAATGGTTTGGATAATGAAGAAAGTTGTCAAATAATACAATTGGGTATAGCTCAGATTGAAATATGCATGGAATAATGGCAGATGAAATGTAATCATCACAAGGGTGAGGTGTTGTACTTTGGAAGGCTAAAAGTAAGAGAAAAATAAATATGGTAAATGGCAGGGCCATTAGGAGCATTGATGTACAGAGAGATCTGGGGCTTTACATCCACAGCTCACTAAATATAAAGATGAAGATAGGTGGAAATGAAGGTATATGGCTTGTTTGCCTTCATTGTTTGGGGCATTGAGCAGAAAAGTTTGCAAGTTATATTGCAACTATATGAAATTTGGTTAGGCTACATTTAGCGTATTGGATGAAATTTTGGTTGCCGCATAACCGGAAGGATGTGGAGGGTTTGGAGTGTATGCAGAAGATGTTCATCAGATGCTGCCTGAATAAGGGCATATTAACTATATTGGAAAAACTTGGTTTACTTACTCTGGAGTGTCAGAGACAGAGGAGTGAGGTGAAAGTATATGAAATTATGAAAGGCATAGTTCCGTTCCTGTACTAGTCAATATTCTATGTTTGTATGTTGCCTCCAAGGGGTTGCTCTTACATGACACCAGTTCACAATCAACAGACCAAGTGTCTCCTTCTAAGCTGTAAGCATTCCTTGATTCTGTAAAGTATTTAGCATCAATGACCTTTACCATTTGCTACTGGCAAAACATGATGTAGAGTTTTCTGAATCTATATCATGTTTTTCTTGGTGTTCATTGCATTAAAGGCAGCCTTACAACGCGAGAAATCCAGGTTCAATGCTGACTACGGGTGCTGTCAGTGCGAGGTTTGTACGTTCTCCACATGATCGCGTGGGTTTTCCCTGGGTGCTCCGGTTTCCTCCCACACTCTAAAGATGTGCAGGTTAGTAGGTTGTGTAGGATGGAACTGCAGATGCTTTAAACTGAAGATCGACACACAAAGCTGGAGTAACTCAGCGGGTCAAACAGCATCTCTGGAGAAAAGGAAAATGTGATGTTTCGGGTCGTGACTCTTCTTCAGACTTTGGTAACATATCGAGTGAACATCTTTCTTAATTGGCTTTGGACAAAATTGTAAATTGTCCCTACTGTGTAGGATATAATTTGTGTATGGATCGCTGGTTGGCATGGACTCGATTGGCCAAAGGGCCTGTATCGCAAAACTAAACTAAATAAACTAAACTTGGAAGGAACATGTTGCATCTTCCCTTGCTTCTGACCAGTTAATGAGACTCTGCAGGGTGGCACAGTGGTGTGGCTTGTGGGGATGCCATGTTCACAACTACAAACTACAGCTTCACAATCAAAATCACAACCACAATAATACTTTATTAGCCACATATGAGGAATTTCATTTGCCAAATCAGTCATATAAATAAAAAGCAACAGAACACACAAAATACAACAGCAATTGGAAAGGTGGACATTATGCTGGCTTTCACTTGTGGAGATTAGAATACAAAAGTAAGGAGATTGCTTACAGATATACAGCAAGTTCATATGCAAGACTGGAATAAACTAGTAAGATTATACGAGCTTACCAAGTTTGAAGGTTGATCTTTATGCTATGAGGACTTGCGATGAGGGATTTCGTGAAGACCCCGCCAGCACGCATGCACAACATTCTTCAAATCAGCGGTGTGGAATCACAGAACATATCATGGAAGGAGATAGTAAGATTTAACAAAGTAGAACATATCAGTTGACCTTATGATAGAGGGTTGGGAGCAGAGGGCACGAAATCACTCATCGCAACTCCTCATAAAATAAAGATCAACCTTCAAACTTGGTAAATTCTCGTTTAATCTTACTATTTTACTTCGGAGTCACGTGAGTGACTTCGTGAAGACTTCAAAGCTTCTGTGATTACGCGCCGTGGACAATGTCCATGCTATCACACTGCCGCAATACTGATGGAGGAAGTTTGTTAATGCATTCCAGACTGAACAGGCTGAAAAATAATGCAGATTTATTAAAACAAAGAATAACAAAGCAAATCCTTACTCGGGGAGTAAACATTCACGGAGCGGCTCTCAGCACGGCATCCGCGAATGTAGCGCGGGCGACCACCGGTTTATTGTAAAACCTCTGGAAAGTCGATTCACTGGCCCAGCCCACAGTGGTGAGGGTGTGGTCCATGGGCACCTCCATGGCCCTCGCCGCTGATGTGGATGCAGCCCTGGTAGAGTGAGATTTAAAAATGTTAGTATCGATACCAGCTGCACCCAACACCACCCTGAGCCACCTTGCAATAGTCTGCACAGTCACCCGGTGATGTGGTTGTTAGTGACTGATGAGGAGCCCCTGCTCCATCTTCCGGATGGTACGAGTTGTTTGGATGTAATAGCGGAGATGGGTGGCTATGCAGAGGGTGGCATCAGTGGGGTACGCCCGGAATTCCAACTGCAGCCCAGAATACCCAGGCCTATGTTGCTTCAGCAGGTCCTCGACAAAGAAAGTCACCTTTGCAGGAGTCGAGACCATCCGGTCCAGCCGAACCTTCTGCAAGGCCTGGACTCGTTGAGCTGAAGTGAGTGCCATCAGCATCACAACTTTAAGGGTGAGCTTGTCAAGAGGTAGTCCTGTCAAAGGGGACCAGCTTCTCAGTAGTGTAAGTACTATGCCCACATCCCATGTGATGTTGTATCGGGGTCGTGGAGGGTTGGTGTTGAACACTCCCCTCATGAATTTGGACACCAGATGGTGCGTGCCCACACCTATATTCAGGTATGAGGAGAGCGCACTCCTGGCGCAGTTGATGGCACTGTCGCTGAGACCCTCATTGTAATGGAGGCCCGCTAGGAATTCCAGGACATCAGGGATCGTGGCAGTTGTAGGTGGTATGTGTTTGGGAGCAGTAGGCCTCCCACTTCCTGATCTGGGTGAGGTACTGCTGCCGGGTTGATACTCTGCACGATGCTGAAATGAGGTCCATAGCTCTGGCCGATATGCCGGCCTCCATGACCGGCCTCTTCAGAACCCGCAAGCCAACACGTTTAAGTGACCATGGCACAGGTGACTTTCCCCCGTAATGGGGTTAGTGAGTTAAGTGGGTTTTTTTGCAATTTGAACCCACGGACGTATTATTATTTGGAGAACCACCGGGTACCATGGCTGTGTAGGCCAATCAGGTATGATCAATATGCCTGAAGCAGAATCCAGTTGTATATTCTGCAATACCCGACTGATGAGGCAGAATGGGGGAAATGCGTAGCAGAATCATTTCACCCATAGCCACTGCCCCAGGGTCTGGTTCCCAAGACACATACATTGGTATCTGATGGTTCAACCTGGACACAAAGAGGTCAGTATCTGGTGTACCAAAGTTAGCTATAATTTGAGCAAATATTTGGGGGTCCAACATCCACTCGATGTTATCATTGAACACAGGTGGCCTGGTGTCTGCCACTGTGTTGAGCTTCCCTGGTAGATAGGTCGCTGTAAGCCAAATATTTCTTGCAATACACCAGTGTCAAATTGTGGTTGCCAATTTGTCACAAGATAACGACCTGATACCACCCATATGATTTATGTAAGCCACCACCGTGGTATCATCTCTTTGAAGGCGGACATGTAAATGCTGTAAATTTGTGCAGTATGCCCGCAGCCCATGGAAAGCCCCAAGCATCCCCAAATAATTTATCCCATGTGTCTGAAGGAGGGTAGACTCGTGAGGATTCCATCTGCCATCACAACTGGACATGGTGTCAGTTGCACCCCAGCCTTGAGCACTTGCGTCAGCTTGTAACACGACTGACGGGTTGCTAGTAATGATTGGTTTGTAACATTGTCAACCCACCACTGTAGCTCAGGTTTAGCCTTAATTGGCAGCCGTATTGGCCTGTCAAAGTGCCCAGCATTGGCTTTTAATGCTGAAATCTTTGCTCTTTTTAAGTTTTGATAGTGCAGTGGGCCGAATTGCACAGCTGGAAATGTTGCTACCAGTTTCCCAATCACCTTGGCAGTATGTCGAATGGTCGGCACCCTGGTGCAAGCAAGGCTGGTACACGCATCTTTTATATCAGATGCTTTGCCGGGTGGGATAGTGACTATCATTTGGGTGGTGTCAATAGTAAAGCCCAGATAGTCCATGATTTGAGATGGGGTGAATTTGGATTTGTCTAGATGGGTAACAAACCCTAATGTCTCGAATAAAGATTTGGTCGCTGTGACTGCCAGCTCTGCCAATTGGAGGACTATAAGGATATTGTCTAGGTATGCCATGACAATATAATGCTGTTGCCGTAGGATAGCCAGTATCGTTTTGACTATTTTGGTATACAGTCTAGGGGTTGTAGTTAAGCCATTGGGTAAAGCTTCATATTGCCATAACTGTCCCTTCCAGGCAAATTTTAAGAATTTCCTATGGGAGTCTATGATGGGGACTGTATAGTATGCATCTTTGAGATCGATGCAAGTCATAAAGTACCCCTGTTACAGTAGCTGCTTAGCAGTTTCAAAGGTTTCCATTTTGAAATGGGTATACTGTACGAAAGTGTTCAGCTGAGTTAGGTCGATGATGATCCGACATCCTCCATCTTTTTTGGTTTAATAAAGATGTTGGACACAAACTCAATGGGTTCATGTGTCATCTTCCCTATCACCCTTTGGCTGCTGGCCGTAATATTTCTGCATGTCCTTGCTCGATCTCTTTTTTAGAGAGCGCAAATGTGCGATGAGGTACATGCTGAGTAGGGGGAAGTTTACCGTTAATAAACTCTATGACATAACCCTGAACACTTTGTAAAATAAAAGAGTCGGTAGTTATTGTATCCCATGCACCACTGAATGCCCGCAACCGTCCCCCTACTTGTGAGGGTACCATTGCTACTTTCTTAGTAGAACCTGACCCCCTTACCTCCATGGTCAACGGCGGGCCCTGGTGTATGGTGTTTTGGGGGGACGTTGTGTGGCTTGTCGAGGTGGAGGCCCCATTTTCTAGGTGGGCCTCCGAGGGCCCTGCCCTAAAAAAGGAATCGGCTGTTGGGGAACTGGCGGTGGATTAGTCCTAGGTGTCCTATCCGGTGGTGAGGTTTCCAAGCAAGATACGGCGGTTGCTGATAGGCGTATACCCTCGATGAAGGTGGCTTCATGAGGCCGACGGCTTTACCTTTTTCAGCAGGTCTTCCCCGATCAGCTGATGTGGTGGTGGAATGGTGGAGGTACAGCACAACCCTGCAAATTTAGGATTGAGCGTGGGCCGGATGGAGCTCTGTTGGAGACAATTAATCTTGAACTGGGCATTGCAGAGTAAGGCCAGGGCATCCTGCTGCTCACTGGACATGTTCTCCGCATCGAGGGTCCTGGCATATGCTGTGCTACCCGTTGAGAGGAGTTTCAGGACTTTCTGGAGGCGTGCGTCCTGAGCTCTGGCGGTATTACTCAAATTCCCCCAAATTTGAGCATTGACCATGGGGACATTCAGATTAACGCAATTCTCCGGTGGCTTGAATTTGTCCATGGTGTCGTTGAGGACCTGTTCTTGTAGCTGGTGTGAGGTGAGATAGTTAATCGTCCCCGCCAGTTTTGTATGTAGTGGCCCCCCTGAAGGAGGTGCAGTAGCAAATTTGCCCACGACATCCAGTAGCTCCTCATCTGCTTCTGGAATATCGACCTCCGGCATGTCTGGCTCGGCATCGAATTCTACCTCCTGCAGACTTCTGGCACTCCCAGCGGAGGAAGGCGAGATGCTCGGTGGCCGTTGGCTGTGGGTAGTCGAGGCCCGGGACCACCGTTCTTCTCTGTCCTGCTCTTGTTGAACTAGGTGCTCCACCATACGCTCCAACCGGTCCATGCGACCGTCGCTACTACACGTAGCCGACAAGCTGACTTCCCCAGGCTCTGCAATATTGCTGTGGCTTCTACCAGCAGACCTCACCCCCAAGTAATGCTGAGTGGGATCTGGTGGCAGGAGGTCGTCGACACCCGCTCCTGCAGGCCTGTACGACTCCCGCACAGACTCTCCGCTAGTCCGCCCACGAGCGGACTGTGGCGGTCCACGTGCCTGGTGGGAAGGCAGTGGATATGAGTCGGTGCCGGCCCCCGGTGCCTGGCTCCCCGGAGTCCGTGCAGGCTTACCCCTACTTCTGGCATTATGTCTCGGTAGGGGTGCATGGTCGGCAGCAGCCCCAGTCAAACTAACCGACTGCATGTGGCTGCCACCGGCTTGCACTCTAGTAGCATACTCCGGCGTGAAGCTGGCAGCTCCTGCTCTCCTGCAGGGCTGCTCGACGCTGCAGCAGCTCTACCTGCCGGTTCTAAGTCAGGAAACCTCGGCAGCTTCTCAAGACCTGCTTCGGCTGCGGGGCTCGAAGTCGGCGCGGTCTTTCCCCCCCTCGGCCCTCGCGGGACCTGTACCAGACAAGGTGTTGCCATCGCCGGTGTGCGAGGCACTCCACGTACCTGCTTGCTCACCCCCCTCCCTGGGGATGGAGACACGAAATCAGGGTCTTCCATACCCTGCACCTATGCGGCCGCCTCTGGAGACGAGTCGAGCGCTGATGGCTGATTTTCCTGGCAGCAAAATAAAAACAAAAATAGGCTTTTGTTTTAGTATTTATTCGGTAAGCACTTTTCAGTAAGAAAGAAGAAATAACAAATTTTCAGGAATCCAATTGGTTCGCTAATGTTATTCTGTGATTTAGCTGGTCGCATCAGTTGTGGTCCCAGTGAAACCAAAGGAATTGATTCTAAACTCCTCCTGAACTCATTTAGAGGCGATCCGTGCTGGACAAGAAAAGCCAGCTTTGCCAATGACATAAAAAAAGCCATTTGAATACTCACTCGAGTATTAGAAGATCGAGAGATGATCACATTGCAATCTGACTGAAGAAGAGCTCGAACCAAAATGTCACCCATTCCTTCTCCCCTTTTGTGTCTATCTTCACATTGAAACATGTACATTGTGGGACTAGGGGAAAACAAATGGTCGGCACGGACTGGAAGGGCCGAGAGGGCCTGTTTCCGTGCTGTAATTGTTATATGGTTATATGGTTATATGGTTATATTTCTGAGAGGAATTGATTCAGTGGAGTTTTAAAATTAACATTTCTCCACCGTGGCCTGTGGATGCTTAATTATTTCAAAGTTGTGATCTTTGAATTTTATGTTAAAAGAAATAGAGTAAGTGACAATCTTAGCTAAAAGGTGGTTGAGTAGTAGGAGCTTTCTATAGCCCTACTAAAGAGTGCAAGTGCAAGTTCAAGAGGAGGAAAACCCATCTCTTTTCCTGCTTTCATATAGTCATACAATGTGGAAACTTGCCCACAATGACCAATATGCCCCATCTGCACCAGTCCTACCTGCCTGTTTTATGGCGCATATCCCTATAAATCTATCCTATCCATGTACCTGTCTAAATGTTTCTTAAATGTAGTACCCCCCACTTCCCTTAAACATATGTCCTCTGGTTCTCGATTCCGACTTATATCTTGTACTTGTTGCATTTATATCTTATGTACATATGAAAATTATTTGATATCTAATGAACAACTGTCCAGGTAATGCATGGACCAGGAAGCTGTGATTTTATATCTAATTAAGAGTTGTCCTACAATGCACAACTGTAGCTTTTCCTACAACATCTCATAGAAACATAGAAACATAGAAAATAGGTGCAGGAGTAGGCCATTCGGCCATTCGAGCCTGCACCGCCGTTCAATATGATCATGGCTGATCATCCAACTCAGTATCCTGTACCTGCCTTCTCTCCATACCCCCTGATCCCTTTAGCCACAAGGGCAACATCTAACTCCCTCTTAAATATAGAACTGGCCTCAACTACCTTCTGTGGCAGATAATTCCAGAGACTCACCATTCTCTGTGTGAAAAATGTTTTCCTCATCTCGGTCCTAAAGGAATTCCCCCTTATCCTTAGACTGTGACCCCTTGTTCTGGACCTCCCCAACATCGCGAACAATCTTCCTGCATCTAGCCTGTCCAACCCCTTAAGAATTTTGTAAGTTTCTATAAGATCCCCCCTCAGTCTTCTAAATTCTAGCGAGTACAAGCCAAGTCTATCCAGTCTTTCCTCATATGAAAGTCCTGACATCCCAGGAATCAGTCTGTTGAACCTTCTCTGTACCCCCTCTATGGCAAGAATGTATTTTCTCAGATTTGGAGACCAAATGTGTCATTAAGTTCAAAGGTTCAAAAGGTTCAAAGGTTTAAGGGTTCTTTATTAATCACATACACCAATTGGTGTAGTGAAATGCGGATTGCCAATGCAGCACATAAAAAAAGAATACAGACATAACAATAATAAATAAATTTAAACATAAAAAACATCTTCCCACAATGGTTCCCATTATGAGGGAAGGCACAATATCCAGTCCCCATCCCATGTCCACCCATAATCGGGCCTATTTTGGCCTCCGCAGTCACCTTTACGGAGGCCCGATGTTTCAGTACCTTCTTGCCGGATGATGATGCTCCAGGGTCGGGAGAATCCTCACAGCGACATGTGAAACCTGGAACGTTGCTTCCTTACTGGAGACCACGGCTTCTGAAGCCGACAGGCCGCACTGGATGGAACTCCACCACTGGCAATCTCGGCGAGAGATCCCAGGTAAAGTTCAGCGCCGCTGCCTGCTGCTGGCCACTCCACAGACCCACAGCTCCGCGATGTTTTTTTTTATCGGCGGTCTCAGCTCCCCGGAGATCCAGAGCAGTGACCCAGGCAAGGCATCGCCCGCTCCGCGATAGCGCTCCAGCGCTGTGCCGCCATCGAAGCTGAGGTTCTGGCCGGTCCCAACAGGAAACGCCGCTCCAGGCCCGCTGGTAGGCCATGAGGACGGGTCGAAGGTGCTGCCCGGAGAAAAGCCGCCTCTCCGACCAGGTAGGGACCCTGAAAGTAGTTTCCTCCTTCCCACCCCCCCCCTCCCCCTCCCGACCCCCCACATAAAAAAGACTAGTGCTCCAGAAACAAAACACTCTAACTAACTAAAATTTTAAAAAGAGGTAAAAAAACAGACAGCTGAAAGCCGGGCAGCCATACCATACAGGACGGCGCCCCCTAGAACGACAATGTCATTAACGACATTACATAATGTCCAGGTGCATTGCTTTTTAGCGAGCCACTTGGATCATTGGGACCACTTCTGCTGCAGTGATGACCGTTACAAGAGGTACAGGTTGCATTTTAATTGGAGAGAGACCAATTTCCTTGTGGGGTGATTTGCTAGTCTTATTTGGATTGGTTTTAACTAGTCTGGAAGGAGAGTGGGACACAAAGTAATCCAATAGGCAGAACATCTAACATCTAACAATGGCGGGGGCGCTGCGAGACGGCATCCCTGCCAGCAGCATGTTCGGCATTTCAACTTTTTTTTTAGTGTGTCCAAATGTGTGTTTTAATGTCCCTTGGTGTGTCTTGCGTGGGGGGTGGTGAAGGGGGGGGGGGGGGGGGGGGGGGGGGGGGGGGGGGGGGGGGGGGGGGGGGGGGGGGGGGGGGGGGGGGGGGGGGGAAGGGTGGGGGGGGGGGGGGGGGGGGGGGTAAGGGGGGGGGGGGGTAAGGGGAGGGGTAAGGGGAGGGGTAAGGGGAGGGGTAAGGGGAGGGGTAAGGGGAGGGGTAAGGGGAAGGGGGGGGGGAACCGCTTTCTGTCACCTCCTCCACGGAGAGGCAACCTTTTCAATGTGGACTCCCTCGCGGCCTAACACCAGTGGAGTTTCAGCAGCGGGCGCAGCATGGACTTTTCCTCGCAGAGCAGGCATGCCCTTGCCGGGGTCGCCAGAAGGGAGTGATCCAATCGCTGGCCTGTGGACTGTTACAGCCTGCGGAGCTTCTAGCTGCGGGCGCGGCATCCTGAGCCTGGGACCTCTCACTAGGGATCGCTGGAGAAGTGCTCGGACCACCGGCCCACGGCCGATGACATCCTGAAGCCGCGGTCTGCGGAGCTTCCAGCCACGGGCGCGGTGTGGACTTAGCATCCGGAGCGGGATCCCTCGACGGGCTAGGCGAGCTCCGGCCTGCAGCCTACAACATCCTGAAGCCGCCGTCTCCGGTAGGGAAGCACCGATTTGGGACTCACCATCCCGACGAGAGGGCCTGTACATCTGGCCGCTCGCAGCGGTGACTGCGGAGGTTTATGGCCACGACCACATGGGAACAATGGAGGAGGACTGACTGTACTTTGTGCCTTCCATCACAGTGAAGAATGTGGTGGATATCTGTGTTACATTTTTATTGTGTGTTGTGTGTTCTTTTTTGATTGTACCGCTGCTGGCAAAATTCATTTCACTGCACTTTATTGTGTATGTGATGAATAAATCTGATTGATTGATTGATTGATTGATTGGGGTAAGAATGTTGCTGCACATATATAAATTAGAGCAATTAAGTCCAGTAGGTAAGACAGGTTGGGGCAAGATATGAACCATGGAAGGTATGATAGGCTAAACTACATTTAGTTTATTGTAGGAAGGAACTGTAGATGCTGGTTTAAACTGAAGATAGACACAAAATGTTGAAGTAACTCAGCGAGATAGGCAGCATCTTTGGATAGAAGAAATGGGTGACGTTGGGATCGACACACTTCCTCAGACTCATTGCATTTAGTTTTGTTTAGAGATACAGCATGAACACAAACTTTTTATTGGGGGACAATCGAGAGCACATTAACCTACGGCATCACCTCCTGGTTCGGGAGCTGCAAGGCGTACGAACGGCACCAATTGGACAGGATTGTGAAGACCGCCAGCAGGATTATTGGAGCTCCACTCCCTTTATTGCTGGACATATACAGGAAGAGATGTATTAGCAGAGCCATCTCCATCATCAAAGACCCCTACCACCCATCGCATCACATATTCTCCATCCTGCCATCTGGGAAGAGGTACAGGAGCATCAGCTGCAAAACCAGCAGGATGCTCCTCAGCTTCTTCCCGCAGGCAATTAGACTGATAAACGGACTTTGCCCCCTGCCAAAGTATCGTGCACCAAACACCAACCTGGACACACTGAAGCAGAGCCATTGTCGCAACACTTTTTCGTTTTCCTCTGGGTATGTAAATACTCAGAAAAATGATAATAAAGATATACAACACAGGCACTTCGGTCCATAGAGCCCACGCCAAGTACTGATCATCCATTCTCACTATTTCTTTGTTATCCCAATTTCTCATCTATTCCTTACACACGTGGGTCAATTTACGGAGGCCAATTCATCTACAAACCCACATGTCTGGGATGTGGAAGGAAACCGGATCACCCAAAATAAACACACTCTTTATTTTACTTTACTTTAATGCAGAAACCTTATAGGTATGGCAGATGAACATAGTATGGAATTATGATATTTGAACTATTATAGCAACATGGTTGAAGGATGGGCAGGACTGGCAGATCAGTGTTCCTGCGTATTCATGTTTGCCGCATGACAGGTGGTGGATGAAAGAGAAAAGGGGAATTTGCACTAATTATTAAGGATAACTCCACAACAGAATTTGGAGAGGATATCCTGGGGAGATCGTCCAGCCAAGGTCATATGAGTAGTAGTGGATAACCTCACATTTATCCATATTAAACTGGATCTGCCATGCATCTACCCACTCACCCAACCTGTCCAAGTCACCCTGCATCCTCATAGCATCCTCCTCACAGTTCACACTGCCACCCAGCTTTGTATCATTAGCAAATTTCCAATTGTTACTTTTAATCCCTTCATCCAAATCATTAATATATATTGTAAATAGCTGTGATACCCCAGCACCGAGCCTTTGCAATACCCCACTAGTCACTACCTGCCATTCTGAAAGGGACCCTTTAATTCCCACCTTTTGTTTCCTGTCTTCCAACCAATTTTCTACCCATGTCAGCACTCTACCCCTAATACCGCCCACTAACCTCCTATGTGGGACTGTATCAAATGCTTTCTGAAAGTCTAGGTACACTACATCCACTGACTCTCCCTTATGAATTATCCTGGTTACATCCTCAAAAAATTCCAGAAGATTTGTTAAGCATGATTTCCCCTTCGTAAATCCATGCTGACTCGGACCAATCCTGCTACTGCTATCCAATTTCATCTTTTATTATTGACTCCAGCATCTTCCCCACCACCGATGTCAGGTTAACTGGTCTATAATTCGCTGTTTTCTCTCTGCCGCCGTTCTTAAAGGGTGGATCAACATTAGCCACCCTCCAATCCACAGGAACTGATCCTGAATCTATACAACATGGGAAAATTATCACCAATGCTTCCATGATTTCTAGAGCCACTTCCTTAAGTACCTTGGGATGCAGACCACCAGACCCTGGGGATTTATCAGTCTTCAGTCCCATCAGTCTACCCAACACCATTTCCTGCCTAATGTGAATCTTCTTCAGTTCCTCAGCTACCCTAGATCCTCTGGAGACTAGTATATCAGGAAGATTGTTTGTGTCCTCCTTAGTGAAGACAGATCCAAAGTACCTATTCAACTCATCTGTTATATCTTTGTTCCCCATAATAAATTCATCCTTTTCAGTTTTCAAAGGTCCAACTTTGGCCTTAACTAGTTTTTTCTTCTTCACATACCTAAAGAAGCTTTTACTTTCCTCCTTTATATTCTTGGCTAGCTTACCTTCGTCCCTCATTTTTTCTCCCCGTATTGCCTTTTTAGTTATCTTCTGTTGCTATTTAAAAGTTATCCAACCCTCTGGCTTCCCGCTCATCAATGTTGTGTTATAGTTGTGCAAAATATTGGAATATTGTGTGCAGCTCTCTTCAGCACACAGTAGGAAAAATGTGATTAAGCTAGAAAAGGTACAGAAAAGATTCACAAGAATGTTGGGAAAAGGGGAAGTACAACGGGATCTGGGGGTCCTTGTACATCAGTCTATGAAAATAAGCATGTGGGTACAGCAGGCAGTGAAGAAAGTGACGAATCGAATATAGGAGCAAATAGGTCCTTCTGCAGTTGTACAGAGCCCTAGTGAGACCACACCTGGAGTATTGTGTGCAGTTTTGGTCCCCTAATTTGAGGAAGGACATTCTTGCTATTGAGGGAGTGCAGCGTAGGTTTACAAGGTTAATTCCCGGGATGGCAGGACTGTCATATGCTGAGAGAATGTAGCAGCTGGGCTTGTACACTCTGGAGTTTAGAAGGATGAGAGAGGATCTCATTGAAACATATATGATTGTTAAGGGCTTGGACACACTAGAGGCAGGAAACATGTTCCCGATGTTGGGGGAATGCAGAACCAGGGGCCACAGTTTAAGAATAATGAGTAAGCCATGTAGAACGGAGACGAGGAAACACTTTTTCTCACAGAGAGTGGTGAGTCTGTGGAATTCTCTGCCTCACAGGGTGGTGGAGGCAGGTTCTCTGGATGCTTTCAAGAGACAGCTAGATAGGGCTCTTAAAAATAGCAGAGTCAGGGGATATGGGGAGAAGGCAGGAACGGGGTACTGATTGGGGATGATCAGCCATGATCACATTGAATGGCGGTGCTGGCTCGAAGGGCCAAATGGCCAACTCCTGCACCTGTCTATTGTCTATTGTCTATAATGTTGCCTAGATTGAGATGCCTAAGTTATCAAGAAAGACTAGATATGCTAGTTATATTTTCCTTAGAGCAAAGATCAGGTTGGGGGGATTTCCCACCGCCACGTGTACCATGTAATCCCGTGCTACCTGCTCCATGGTTGGATAGTCAGCGACCAAACCGTCTCCCCCACCTGGATTGCCAGGTGAGGAGGGGGCTGTGGACCCCCAGCAGGACCAAAAACAAGACCTGTCAAAGGGCGGATGAGCTCCTAGCGAGCCAACGACCATCCACTGCAGTAGAAGTTGCAATCACTGTCAATAGACAATAGACAATATGTGCAGGAGTAGGCCATTTGGCCTTGCGAGCCAGCACCGCCATTCAATGTGATCATGGCTGATCATCTCCAATCCGTATCCCGTTCCTGCCTTCTCCCCATATTCCCTGACTTCGCTATTTTTAAGAGCCCGATCTAGCTCTCTCTTGAAAGCATCCAGAGAACTTGCCTCCACCGCCCTCTGAGGCAGAGAATTCCACAGACACATCACTCTCTGTAAGAAAAAGTCATACATATCATTGTAAGACACCGTGCCTGTTATTGTTTTCAACGATGATGATGATGATAGAGCAAAGGAAATTGAAAGATATGACAAAGTTATATACAATTATGAAAGACATAGATTTTTTCCATTTGAGGGGAAATTAAACCTAGATGGCATAGCTTTAAGGTGAAAGGGAAAGGATTTAAAGGATATTTGTGGGGTGGATCTTTTGCACAATGAGTAGTTAGTACCTGGAATAAGCTGCTGGAGGAGGTGATGGATCAAGAACAGTAATGATGTTTAAGAGGTATCTTGGCAGGTACTAGGATGATGAAAGCAGAGAGAAAAATAAAATTAATGCAGGCTAGTTGGGTTAATACAGATACATTTGGTCAGCATAACCATGATGGGCCAATGTTTCTTAGCTGTACAATCCTATGGCTCTATAAAATGTAAGAGTGTATATCTCTGAACACTTGAGGTATTGCATTTGTCGATTAGACCTTACTTTCCCTCCTCATTTAGGGTCCCTGCCCTGTCGCCTGTGTTGATCCTGGACCACATGCTGTGGCGTCACCGCAGAAGAACCAAACACACTGCAGAAGTGAGTGTGTAGTGTGTATGTGGCCCTTGGAATCATTTTAATCTGCTGTGTATGCAATACCAGCAGCTGCATATTTGCAAATTCCTCACAAAATATAGTTAAAATATTAGCAGAGCTGCAGACGGTACTTGTGAACCAATGCGTTGTGTTTTCCTGACGTATTTTGAAAGGATGACGACTTGGTTGTTAACATGTTTCACAACAGTGGACTGGTTATGATAAACAAGTTAAAGTTGGTATCGTTAAATTTCCTTGCAACCACTCACTGCCCATAATTGGTATTCGGCTAGCCTTGAACTGAAAGATAAATTTAATTGAGAATAAATTCAAACATTTCAATCTGAAAATATATAAATTTCCTGCTGCCTACCCCTCTCCATTATACGTGTTCCTTTTTGTTGAAATGAAAGTTCTGAAATTGCATTTGTTCTAGCCTGGTCAGTGTTGGGGCACAGTTAAATTGATAGTCGCATGTTAAATCCAGACCTTATGTTTGCAAAGAATTGTACAAAAATCCCAGACTCCTGCACAGTTACAGTGGTGGATGCTGGCAATCCCACAAGGGCTATCTGTAGACATTTGGGAAACTATAAATTAATGAAAGGGCTATTGTGATAAAATGTGCTGTTTGGGAATTTTAGTGGCTCAAAACTTTTAAATTGTAAATAATATATCCTTATGTGATATAAGAAAGGATTATCATAAAATGCAATGCTTTTAGCGGATCACATTCTATAAAACTCCTTCACCTCTCCATAACTATTTTTTTCATTTGAAGTAAAATTCTGCATTCATGACAGCCGATGACAACTTTCTGTGAAATCAGTCGGATCAATGTTTCTGGTTCACTTTAGCAATGGGAATCTTCCATTGCCAGCTGTGCATATTGGAGAAATTAAAGACATGCTGTTTCTGAATTTCTATCTATTAAAAAGAATTGGCAGAACATCACAGGTGGCATGGTCAAAATGTTCAAAGTGCATTGCTGCTGGATAATTTTTGCCACAAACACAGCCTCAGAAAATTGCTCGCAGTTTTTTTTTTAACATAATTCTCTCTAAAGTATAAGCTTGCCTGGCTTCAGCCCTTCTATATATTTTTAATCTGCATGTGCAGGATAAAAATAAATATATTCTATTAAAGATATAAATACCCCAGTCCATAAGTAAATACATTTTGTCAAATGCTCCCTGTGGCAAAAAAAAAATGTTTCCTTTACTTTAAATAAAATATTTCCTTTTACGTCAATAAATTGAGAATAATTTTTTTGTTGAGGTAAAAAAGTCAAACCAGAGAGTGATAATATTTCTGTCAGTAGATAATCTGTACCTTTGCAATGATCCATACTATTTTTGGAAATTGTAGAACTCCAGTAAATTAGTGCAATTGTTTAGTTTAATTTAGCTTAGTTTAGTTTTGTATATTGTCACATGTACTGAGGAACAGGGAAAAGCTTTTTTGTTGCGTGCTATCCATTCAGTGAAAAGACTATACATGATTACAATCAAGTCATCCATAGTGTACAGATACAGGAGTCTCCGCGTCTGGAGGTATGCATTGTAAAACATCTGTGAGCCTTGCCTCCTAGGAGACAGGAGTCTGTGGTGAGACTCAGCCTTGATTATGTTTTTCACTGTACGTGTGTTCTGAATCTCTAAACAATTGAATCAACACATGATGCAAATGAATAAATGAATGAAGGAATGAATGCGTTTAATGGCCAAGTATTCACATACAAGGAATTTGCTTTGGTGCTTCACCCGCAAGTGACAACATGACATACAGTGACAGTTAGGAATGACACATAAAACATTAAACAATAAACATGCCAGCAGCTGCATATATACAAATTGCTCACCAAAATAGTTAAAATATTAGCAGAGCCTCAGACGCCACTTGTGAACCAATGCATTGTGTTTTCCTGACATATTTTGAATGGGTGATGCCTTGGTTGTTAACTTGTTTCACAACAGTGCACTGGTTATGATAAACAAGTTAAAGTTGGTAACGTTAAATTTCCTTGGAGCCACTCACTGCCAATAATTGGTACTCAGCTGGCCTTAAACTGAAAGATAAAATTAATTAAGAATAATTTCATACATTTCAATCTGAAAAAGTATAAATTTCCTGCTGCCTACTTCTCTCCATTATACCTGTTCCCTTTTATTGAAATGAAAGTTTTGAAAATACATGGTTATCCCTCAACCTAATTGCAAAATAAAGATCGCCCCTTAGTGTAGCAATGTTACAAAATTTTGAGATTAAAAAAATCAAGTCTGCAATTTATCCCATCAGATAAAGCATAAAAAGAAGTTTAATTTGACACCAAATTCACTTTCATATCTTCAGTATTAAAAAAGTTATGGCCATTTTCATACTCAGAAATTAGCATCTTGTTCCCTATTGCTTTTCCATTGACTTAACACAAAAGCTGTGATCAAGGACAGTCAAAAACCCATAACTTTCTTAAAAATTAAGAGAACTGAATGAAATTGTCAGTTATTATAGATTGAAGCACTCTGAAACAAATATGAAACAATCTTACTTGATGACCTGAAATTAAAGCATATAATTAGTTAGTTACCTAATTGTAGTTAATTACAAAATTCAAATACTTGATCTGAGCATCTATCCATTTCTTGAGAAAAGGTTAACATTTTTTAAAAGCCTAAGTGTCCAAATAACATTCACACAAGAATTCACAAAATAACATGATTTTTAAATCTCATTGTCATGAATTTATAGGCCAAATGGAAGGAATTTAGTGTTTAATTCCCATAACTCTTGCGAGTGGGATTTTGTGGAATGTGATGGATTGGAACGTCGCGGTTTGCGGTGAAATTAACCCCCATATCAGCAGGAAAAATACTGCCGGTTCGTATATTTTTTAAGTCTCCTTTTCGCAACATGAAATTGTGATTAAATGCTTTCTAAGAAGCACGTTTATATGTAAAAATAAATGTGTACCTTCTTTTGTCCCCTGGGTAAGATCCATCCCGTTGTCGGCGTTGGTGGCATTAGAAGATGATTTTTAATTTACTCCTGGTTTTAATTTTTCCAGCACTAATTTTGATAAACTTAATAAAACGGCAGTCAAAGCGATTTTTCTACAGCAACTAAAAAGCCTGTTCAAAATTGATTGGAATAGTCTGAAGAAAAATCGCATTTTAAACCAGCCCCCGTTCAAAGGCGCCAAAGTCGCGCACACAGGCTGTGGCTGAACTGCAGCGCCGCTAAAGGTAAGTTTTGTAATATACCTACTTAGTACTTGTGTGTTCAGAGAGAAAAATGAAAGATCATGCTTACATTTTTGTAATTTGTAATTTCATTAATTTTGAATCCCACATTATACTTCACATTTGATGCAACACTTCATGAAATGCAGTAAATGTTCTAAATATAAAATATAATGGCCAGTGGTTATGTTTCATATTGTGTTTTACAATTTCAGAAATAACTTTTTATTTCCTTTTGCTAATTCAATCTGCAACATTGTGACTTGTTCCTTTCCAGCAAGAATGTAATGTGAGCCACGATAAATGTTCAATTTTTAATTGACTTCCTTTAAAATTGTCAACAGTCCACACTAAACTCAGAACACAGCAAAACATATTCAAATTGCAAAAATATTGTTATTTTCATTCTTGTTTTAAAAAGAATTCAACTTTAACACTTAAGTATTAGTATCCTTTTCAGATAACAATAGTGGATTCATAATTTAAAAATTAATTCAGGTGGTAGCTGTGAACAAGTAAAACAATTAGAATCTTGAATGCAAGTCCTCATATTGGAAAATAACTCCAGCCGGCACAACAGCAGAAAGGGGGCAAAGATTTTGCTCTAGCTAAAGTGAAAACAGCTGGTAAATTAGGTTTTCAAATTGAATTATCTGGTCTAAAATATAGTTAAGGAGATCCCACTAACTCCAAAAATCCTGAATACAAGATGATCTCCCTGTCTCAGAAGTTCTATATAATTCTTCAAACAAAGTTTGGATTGTTTTATCCATCAGCCCTTGAAAGATTTCCTGATTAAAAACTCTTTTCACTGATTTTGCTTTCATTGGTATCTCTTCTGTCCATAGCTACTAATTGGAGAAGCAGAATGGCAAAACTGTACTTTAGTCACCTGGATCTGTTTATTTCACTCTGCAACATAACAACATTAAGAGGTAATTATACACTTCATTAGGAATGTCTAAGGCATAATGGCAATTCATACTGAAGGTATATCATTAGTTTATGTTCTTTTATAAAAATACACCGTCTTTGCCATGTGACTATGAAGCAATTAATCATATAGGTAAAAGGACAAAGAAGCAGGGGTCAAATTAATTAATAACTTGGACTGCAGCAGAAAATAATGAGATGAAATATCTTGCTTTTATGAAATGAACTTTGGTTTAGAGAGAGAGGTGGAGTATCTAGGAAGGAGACCTTTAGGTTCATCACATCCATGCTACGCAAAAACGAATCTCCTTGAGATACTGCCATGACCCTGTTCTTGGTCAGTGTTTTTCAAATAATTGTGCAAACATATTTTCAATACGATGAGGTTTTCTGAATTCATCACATACCATGCAAGGAGCAGCAGATCCTCACCACATTTAATGTTTTATTTTCCTTCTTGTCTTTTTAATCCTTCTACAAATTAATTTGTACACAAATCCTATTGCTATTTACCTCACTGTAAAGGTAATACATATATGGATGGCATTGTAGTGCAGCGATAGAGATGCTGCCTTACAATGCCAGAGTGCCAGAGACCTAGGTTCGATACTGACTACGGATGTATGGAGTTTGTACGTTCTCCCCGTGACCTGTGTAGGTTTACTCCGTAGGTTTACTCCAGGATCTCCGGTTCCCTCCCACACTCCAAAGACATATAGGTGTGTGTGTTAATTGGCTTGGTATAATTATAAATTGTCCCTAGTGTGTGTAGTGTAGCGTTAGTGTGCAGACTCGGTGGGCCAATGTGCCTGTCTCCGCGCTGTATCTCTAAATTAAGCTAAGGTATCCCTGGCCATTCTGTCCAAGTTTCCCATCATTTAATACACCTCAATTAAAATGCCTTTTGTTTAAAAGGAAAGAATCTCAATATCTTTTTTAAAAATATGTAATTTTATTAGAAGCAAACACATATTATGGTGAAAATATGTATCAATCATATATTATTAATATTATCAATTGAGGATTCATTCTGCTATTTTTTTGATATAGATAGAAAGTAAGAAAGAGAGAGGGAAAAAGAAACATAAATGTCAAGATTAAAAAAAAGAATGGAATGATTTACTAATAATACATAATTGGAGATAGGTTTGATTATAAAGTATAACTTTTCATCTGATCCTGAGTTCAAGTTTCAGTTAGGACCCTGTGCCGAACCAATCTACCCTTTCAAATAATCGATGAATGAAGACCATATTCTAACAAAAGGTTATTGTTTGTCCATTAAGACAAATCTGATTCTTTCCAGATGTAGGGTCTCCGACATTTCCATAATCCACATTTTAATTGTGAGGGTTATAGGACCTTTCCAAAATGTTAATATTAATTTATTCCCAGTTATTATACTGTAGTCTAGAAAGTTTCTTTGGCTTGTTGTGAGTGTTAGACTTTGTTCTGATATTCCAAGTGTTATTAGTTTTGAGTCGGGATCCAGTTTAGTATTAACAACTTCAGCAATTATTATTCTAAAAATATCAATCCAGAAATTTTTGATTGTTATACAATTTGAAAAAGTATGTGTTAAGTTAACCTCTAGATGCTGACATTTATCACAGACAGGAGAGGTATGTGGGAAAATTCTATTCAGTTTTATTTTAGAGTAATGTAATCTGTGTAATACTTTAAATTATATTAAAGCATGTCTGGCACTTAACGAGCAATGATGTGTATATTGTAGACTTTTGTCCCAAATATCTTTAATTATAGGTTGGCCTAATTCATTTTCCCATGTATGTCTATATGATTCCGTCGATGGAACCTCGCGATCTAAAAGGGTATTATAAATATAATCTCAATATCTATCTATCTATCTATATAACTAAAAGTCTCATCTTGACCACTTCCTGTCTACGCTGTTAATTAATTTTAGAAAAAATGCTACCCTACATCGCTATGATTTTTTGTCATCGTACTCACTGCTGTCATCTTTCCTCTGCTGCAGCAGCCCCAAGGATTTTTCCGATTGCTGAAAAATAAAAAAGTTATGAATGTTTACAAAATCTTGCCTGTCAATCACCATGATGAAGGTAATGTCCCTTCCGGGGTGGGGGGAGGGCAGGAGTATAAAACCCTGGATGCCTGGACGTGAGTCAGTCACTCTGGAAGATCACGAGTGAGAGGACACAACTGTGATTCTGCTGTGAGTCTATTGAACTGTGAGTCTACTGAACTGTGAGTCTACTATGTGCTTGCAATAAATGCTTTGTTACCATGCAGCGTGGTTGCAATAAATGATGATTGGGTAACAATTTATGTCCTTGCAATAAATGATTTGTTATCCCACAATGTGGTTGCAATAAATGATGATTGGTTAACCCTTAAGGTACTTGCAATAAATGCTTGTTACCCCGCAATGTGGTTGCAATAAATGATGATTGGTTAACCCTTTATGTGCTTGCAATAAATGCTTTGTTACCCTGCAATGTGGTTGCAATAAATGATGATTGTTTCACCCTTTGTACATGAACTTGACTTGACTGAACTTGACTTGACTTGAAATAGATTGACCTGACTTGACTTGAGATAGATTGACTTGACTTGAAATGGATTGACTTGACTTGAAATGGATTGATTTGACCTCACTTGACTTGAAATGGATTGACTTGACTTGACTTGAAACGGATTGATTTGACTTGACTTGACTTGAAATGGGTTGACTTGTCTTGACTTGAAGTGGATTGACTTGACTTGACTTGACTTTAAATGGATTGACTTGTTTGAAATGGATTGACTTGACTTGACTTGAAATGGATTGACCTGACGTTTTGACTTGAAATGGATTGACTTGACTTGTCTTGACATGAAATGGATTGACTTCACTTGAAAAGGATTGACTTGATTAGACTTGCGTGGTCTTTCTATTTGCGCAAAAATGGTTCGCTACGATTTTTTGCCATTTCACTCACCTTTCTCCTATGCTGTGAGTACACCAAGTTTTGTTCAGATCGGTTGAATGTCATATAAGTTAGTGAGGTTTAAAAATCTTAAAAACCGTGCTTGCGCAGATCGATCTCTTCTCCCACCAGTCAGCGCCGCGTGGATTAGTCTCTTCCCCTGTCACTCCCTGGGACAGTCCGCCCCTTCCTGCTCCATCGCATCTTTACTGGAGCTGAGGATGGCCGGCGGAGGTTTCCAACCAGACTTTCGGAGGGACCCGAAGCAGCCCAGCCCAGCCTCAAGCAGCCCCACCCCAAGCAGCAGCCCCGCCCCAGGCAGCAGCCCCGCCCCAGGCAGCAGTTCTGCCCCAAACAGCAGCCCAGCCCCAAGCAACAGCCCAGCCCCAAGCAGCAGCCCAGCATCAGAGACCCGATCCAACCCAGTGTGGGAGACCCAGCCGAGAGTCGGAGACCCAGCCCGGAGTTGGAGACCCAGCCCGGAGTCGGAGATGCCGCCGATGTCACCAAATGGAGAGCGGAGACTCTGATCCTGGCAGAGGAGAATAACCAATGCCCACAGTGAGTCCCCATCGCACCGCCAATTCCAGCCACAATCCCTCTGGTCCCCCTCGCTGGCTCCTCCTGCCCTCCCCCGTGAAGTCCCCCTCTCTCCCATGGTTCTTTCCCCATCTTTTCTCCGAGCTTACTCCCACTGCCAACACACTCCTCCCCCCGCACATCCCCCCCCCCCCACCCACACACCCCTCTCCCCCTCACACAACCCACCCCGGCCACACACCGCTCCCCCCCACAAGCCCCCCTGCCCACACCCCCCCCCCACCCACACACACACACCCCATCACCCACACACAGCCCCCACCCACACATCCCCCCCACACACATCCCACCGCCCACACCACACTGCCCCCACAACCCCGCCCCCACAACCCCGCCCCCACAACCCCCCCCCCGCCCCCACAACCCCCCCACCCCCTAAACTAAACTCTCAATTCTGATACTATTAGCAAACTTCTCAATCTTAAACACTGCAAAGAAATCCAGAAGAACTGAAGAACCTGGTGCCAAGCCATATAAAATACCCGTGCATGCAGTATTCAATACGATATGAAAGAACTTTATTTATCCCAGGAGGGAAATTGATCTGCCAACAGTCATAAGACATAAGATACATGAAACATAAAATTAAAGTGACGAGTGGAAAGAATTCGGGATGTGCAAACAATTGGGGATGGGGGGAGGGAGGGGAGTAGAGGGGGGAGGGGAGTCAGTCATTCCAGTCATTAAAAGCCCTGTTGACATATGGTCTTCACTTTCTCAGCACAAATTATAGTCTAACATGTTCTTTGTGGCTGATTTATCTGCTTTCTCTGACTGAACAATTTTTAGTCCAAGTTGCTTTCTTGGGAAGGTTTAATGTTGGTGGTGAAAGGTGCAGCATTGAACTTGTTATGCTGTGACACATAAGGATCAGGCGTGCATGTATGGATATTGGTCTAAATTTATGACAGTTACAATTTTAACCTGGAAATGATTGCTAACGTGATCTGCTCATGGTATATTAAAAATGTTTTCCCTGGGTACTCAACTCCTGGAAATGAGAACTAATCAATCCGATTTCTAATCTTGTGTTTTTTGTCAGGGTTATCGTCAGCATTCTGCAGTCTCCGTGCTTACTCACCAGATTGTTCATTCTTAAAACTGAGCCACCTTTGCACGTTCATCTTTTTTGCATTCAAACTTCCATTGGGCTTCTGACTTGATGTAATGTTTCTCCCTATGTATGGTTTGGAAATGGGACACCAGGTCTAGAAAATTCCCAGATTTTCCTTTATTAGTCTTTCCTTTATTTATATATCCAGGAGGCACTGAAGGCATTTATCTGCCTGGGGATTACAGGAATCCATATCAGAATGGGACATTTCAGAGGTGACTTCAAGAAAAATTTCACTGACATCTGTGATGTTCGGTGCCCAAAGATTTAGATTAAGAAAGAGAAAGGAGCGGGGAACAGAGCAGTAACATGACATTGGAAAATCTTTAGAATACATCAAGGAAGTTCAAGAATTAAAGAAGAATGCAACCTAAAAGGCTGAAAGAGTTTCTATGGGCACGTAAAAAAGAAAACACTAATGAGGGAAAATATGGGGTTTTTTATAGACACAGACAAGGGAATTTATAATGAGGAAGAAGAAGATGGCAGAGGAATTAACAGACATACTTAGTTTCTCTCTTTATGGAAGAAGACACAGACAGCTCCCAGAGTACTAAAGAAGCAAGGGTCCAGTGCAAATGAGAAAATGAAAGGTAATTCTCAGTAGAGAATTATTAGTGGAGAAATTAATAATCTGTATTAATTAGATTCCAGAGCTTTTAAAGAGACGGCTATGAAGATATGGGATGTTCTGGTTACCATCTTTCAAAATTCCACAGATTATTCATTAGTTCCTGTAGCTTGGAAGGTACCAAATGTGATTCCATTATTTAAGAAGGATAGTGACAGAGGACAACCTGTTAAGCTAACTTTGCTAGATGAGAAAATGGTTACGTTTATAATAAAGGGTGTGATATAAAGGTGCCTGGAAAATAATATGTTTTAGCAGACTCATCACAGATTTAAGAATAAGGTATATGAGCTGGAATTGGATAGAATTCTTTCTATGATTCTGGTAGAATAGATGAGGAGGAACGATTGGTGGTAGTGCATTTGGGGCATGTCTTAATCAGTCACGTATTCGGGTCAATAAGTCCTGCTGCAGCTTTTTAAGACTTGGGTTAGGCCGCATTTGAAGTATTATGTGCAGTTTGGTTGCCCCATTATAAGAAGAATGTGCAGGCTTTGGAGAGGGTGCAGAAACAGCTTACCAGAATGCTGCCTGGATTAGACGATACTACCTATAATCAGAGATTACACAGACTTGGGTTGTTTTCTCAAAGGGTTTGGGAAGACTTAAAATAAGTCTTTAGCCCTTCTGAGTCCACGCCGACTAGCGATCACCCGGTACTCTATCACTATTCTACACACTAGAGACAATTTACACCTTGTAGAATCCAATTAACCAACAAACATGTGCGTCTTTGGCGTGTGAGAGGAAACAGGAGCACGCAGTCATGGGGAGAATATACAAACTCCATACAGACAGCCCCCATAGTCAGGAGCAAACCTGGGTCTCCGGTGTGGTAAGGCAGCAACACCACTGCTGCACCACTGTGCCACCCCCAAGTATATACAATTACGAGTGGCAGAGATAGGGTAGAGAGTCAGAATCTTGTTACCAGACTGGTAGTCAAAGACTGAAGGACCTAGCTTTAAGATGAGATTTGCAATTTCAAGGAGATGTGCAGGCATATTTTTTTTTAACCTAGAATGCAGTAGACGAGGATAGATGAAGTTTATGTTAAATTCTGTTTCTCCTCTATTCTTTGAAATGTCTTTATTCCCTTTAACCTGTGGTCTCATTTGTTGATTTTATTTTAATTCTTGTGTGTCATCCTCCCCACAGATATAATATTTTAAATTTGCAATGTTTTTACATTATGCCAATTTTGCCCCATACTCACCCTCTCCTCCCTGTCCTTCCCTCCACCCACCTCTTACCATCTACTTCTCTTGAAAATATTGCACTAGCTGCTGTTCCTGCCCACTCGTAGACCTATTATGGTAATTGCATGCCATACTCACATGCATATTGTGCCTTTGATTCATTGTGTATATTTCCTCGAGTCTTGCTTTTAAATATAAATATATGAATCCCAGCAAACCACTTGGTTTCCTTTTTTATCAGCCTTTTATTCCTTAACTCTTTCAAATTTATTTTTTTCTTCGATTGCTTGGCTCTTTTATTAAATCTGTACAAGCTGCATCCTCTGTTCTGAAATTGCTGTCAGTTGCTGGCCCCTTTTCTCAAGTTGGTTTAAATCCTTGTCACTAGCAACCAAAGCATCATTATTAATGCAAAATTATAAACTAAAGGAATAGGAACATACTACAAATGTGCATGTAAAGAATACCTGTATATGTTGCTGTAAATCCTTTCACATTCTTTAGTCTGCAATCTAATTGATTTGTAATCTGATTTGACACCTGTATCATGTTGACTGGTGTTCAGTAATCTTGAGACCAAACTTGACCTAACAGTCCCAGGTCAGCACTTAATTTATTGTGAACGTTAGAATCCACCACCCCATTAATGACTTGGGTGGCTTCTGTAAAATTTGTTAATTCAGCAGCATCGAATGGCAATAAATACAATTTACTTTTCCTGTCAGTTCTGCCCACCATTAAGCACAATATCTGAGGAAGTAATGACCTTGGTTTCACTGTGACTAATCACAATATATTAACTGAACTTATAAAAGAACATAACCGATTCAATAAAAGAAAACTAGGCTGAATGCTCAGCAGTCAGTGAAAATATTGCAGTGTTTTCTCTGAGGGTTCCATTGCTGCAATGTATTACTGGTTTGAGATTTGGGGTCAGCTGCAGGACTAATTCCATCTCATGAATGTGAGAAATCCAATGACCTGTTGTAGGAACAGCAAGAGGATAATGAATACATGCAGTGATAAAGAAACAGGTTAGTTTGTAATGAAGAAATTGTGCAATAAACAGGGAGAGATTGATGGGAGTTCAAGGCTTTATGTTAATATGTTCATAACTGTTCAAGTGTCCAGTGAATCTAGCCCATCTGGATTATCCAGTGAACATTTAAATGGAATGACAAATGGATGTTAACGGCTTTTGCAGCACTATGATAAAAGAACACTTGATATTCTCTGAAGATGGACATAAAACGCTGGAGTAACTCATGGGGACAGGCAGCATCTCTAGAGAGAAGGAATGGGTAATGTTTCGGGTCTAGACCCTTCTTCAGACTGGTTAGGGATAAGGGAAATGAGAGATATAGAAGATGATGAAGGGAAATAAAGAACAATGATTGAGCGACATGCAAAAAAGTTACAATGATAAAGGAAACAGGCCATGTTTAGCTGTTTGTTGGGTGAAATTGAGAAGCTAGTGTGACTTGGGTGGGGGAGAATAGAGAGAGATGGAATGCTAGAGTTACTTGAAGTTGGAGAAATCAATATTAATACCACAGGTATTCCCATGTTCGGCTCAGAGTCCACACCACCCATCAATCAGCCATTCACACAAGTTCTATGTTATCCCACTATACCCATATACTAGGGACAATTCTTTTAGATGCCAATTAACTTACAAAAGCGCACATCAATAAGAATGTGGGAGAAAACAAGCACCTGAACGAAACCCACACATTCAGAGGGACAAAAGGTAACGACCCTTCTTCAGACTGAGTCAGGGGAGAGGGTAAATATGGAAGCTCACAAATAATGTACAGTGTTAAAAGAACATTTCAAAACTGATGGTACACAAAAGTGCTGGAGAAACTCAGCGGGTGCAGCAGCATCTATGGAGCGAAGGAAATAGGCAACGTTTCAGGCCAAAACCCATCTGCAGACTGATAGGGGGTGGGTGGGGGGGGGGGGGGGGGGGGGGGGGGGGGGGGCGGGGAGATGAAAGGAAAAAGGAGGAGGAGCCCGAGGGCTGAGCGAGAGGTAAGAAGGGGAAGAGACCGCAAGGGTTAACAGAATTGTGAGAAATCGATGTTCATGCCACCAGGATGCAGACTCCCCAAGCGGAATATGAGGTGCAGTTCCTCCAATTTCTGGTGTTGCTCACTCTGGCCATGGAGGAGGCCCCGGACAGAGAGGTCGGATATGGAATGGGAGGGGGAGTTAAAATGCTAGGCCACCGGGAGGTCAGGTTCGGTAATGTGGACCGAGCAGAGGTTTTCGGGGAAATGATCGCCAAGCCTACGCTTGGTCTCACCGATGTAGATCAGCTGACATTTAGAGCAGCGGATGCAATAGATGAGGTTGGAGGAGGTGCAGGTGAACCTCTGTCACACCTGGAATGACTGTTTGGGTCCTTGAATGGAGTCGAGGGGGGAGGTAAAGCGACAAGTGTAGCAAAGGAAAGTGCCCGGGGAAGGGGTGGAGCGGGAGGGAACGGAAGAATTGACAAGGGAGTTACGGAGGGAGTGGTTTTTGTGGAAGACAGACGGGGGGGGGGGGGGGGGGGGGGGGGGTATATGGGAAGTGGTGAGTGGTGGGCTCACGTTGGAAGTGGCAAAATTGACAGAGGACTATTTATTGTATGTGCCGGCTGGTGGGGTGAAAGGAGAGGACCAGGGGGACTCTGCCCTTGTTGCGAGTGGGGGCATGGGGAGAGAGAGCAGTGTTACGGGGTATGGAGGAGACCCTGGTGTGAGCCTAATCTATAGTAGGGGATGGGAACCCCCGTTCCCTGAAGAATGAGGACATTTGCGATGCCCTGGTGTGGAACACCTCATCCTGGGAGCAGATGCGGTGTAGACGGAGGAATTAGGAATAGGGGATGGAGTCCTTACAGGAAGCAGGGTGGGAGGAAAAGTAGTCAAGATAGCCGTGGGAGTCAGTGGATTTATAGTGGATGTCGGTCAGAGGTCTATCACCTGCGATGGAGATAGTGAGGTCAAGGAATGGTAGGGAAGTGTCGGAAATGGTCCAGGTGTATTTGAGTGCTGGATGGAAATTAGTGATGAAGCGGATGAAGTCGCCCACCCCCTATCAGTCTGAAGAAGGGTTTTGGCCCGAAACATTGCCTATTTCCTTTGCTCCATAGATGCTGCTGCACCCACTGTTTCATCAGCATTTTTGTATACCTTCAATTTTTCAGCATCTGCAGTTCCTTCTTAAACATTTCAAAGCAGACGATGATCAAGGAAGTAGATCAAGGAAGAAGGAACTGCAGATGCTGGAAAATCGAAGGTAGACAAAAATGCTGGAGAATCTCAGTGGGTGAGGCAGCATCTATGGAGCGAAGGAAATAGGCGACATTTCGAGTTCTTGACCCTTCTTCTGACTGATGGAGTTAAAGGGAAAGAGAATAAAGGGATGGTTAATGACCCCAGAATTAACGGGAAAGGAAGCTCACAAAGGGATAGGAGAGTTTGGCCAAGTATATTAGGGATCGATGTGAAAGGTGAGATGCGTAAGTAATTAAAAGTATTGTATATGAATGCGCAATGTATAAGAAATAAAGTAGATGAACTTGAGGCTCAGTTAGAGGTTGGTAGATTGTGACAGTGTGGGGATTACTGAGCCTGCAGGAGGATCAGACCTGGGAACTTAATATTCAGGGTTATACATCCTATAGAAAGGACAGGCAGGTGGGCAGAGGAGGGGGGGTGTAGCTCTGCAGGTGAGGGATGGAATTCAGTCCCATGCGAGGGAAGACATAGGGACTGACGAGGTAGAGTCACTGTGGATTGAGTTGAGGAATTGTAAAGGCAAGAAGACACTAATTGGTGTTATTTACAGACCCCCAAATAGTAGCCCGGATGTAGGGTTTCAGTTGCAGCAGGAGTTAAAACTGGCATGTAACAAAGGCAATGCCACTGTGGTGATGGGGGATTTCAATATGCAGGTAGACTGGGAAAATCAGGTTGGTTCAGGACCCCAAGAAAGAGAGTTTGTAGAATGCCTCCGAGATGGATTCTTAGAGCAGCTTGTAATGGAGCCGACCAGAGAAAAGGCAATTCTGGATTTAATGTTGTCCAATGAACCAGATATGATAAGAGAACTCGAGGTAAAGGAACCGCTTGGAGGTAGTGATCATAATATGATTAGTTTTAATCTACAATCTGAGAAGGAGACCGTTAAATTGGAAGTGGCAGTGATGCAGTTGAACAAAGGGGACTATGAAGGCATGAGAAGGGAGTTGGCTAAAGTAGACTGGAAAAGGGTCCTAGCAAGAATGACGGTGGAACAGCAATGGCAGGAATTTCTGGGCATAATCCAGAAGACGCAGGAGGCAACCTTGGCTGACAAGAGAAAGTGAGGAATAGAATTTAAAAAAAAGATGTATAACACAGCAAAGAGTAGCCGGAACAGAGCATTGGGCAACTTTCATAGGACAAGAGAAGGAAACAAAATGGGCAATACGGGCTGAAAAGATGAAGTATGAAGGGAAGCTGGCCAGGAATATAAAGAAGGACAGTAAAAACTACTTTAGATATGTTAAGGGAAAAAGAGTAGCAAAGTCAAATGTGGGTCCCTTGAAGGCAGACACGGGTGACATTATTATGGCCAACAAGGAAATGGCAGAAGAGTTGAATAGGGACTTCAGATGTGTCTTCACTAAGGGGGACACAATCTCCCAGACGTACTGGAGGCCAGAGGATATAAGGGGGTAGAGGAACTGAAATAAATTTTCATTAGGCGAGAAATAGTATTGGGTAGGCTAATGGGACTGAAGGTTGATAAATCCCATGGGCCTGATGGTCTGCATCCAAGGGTCCTTAGGGAGGTGGCTCTAGAAATAGTGGACGCATTGGTGATCATTTTCCAATGTTCAATAGATTCAGGATCACTTACTGTGGATTGGAGGATAGCTAATGTTATCCCACTTTTCAAGAAAATAGCGAGAGAGAAAATGGGGAATTACAGACCAGTTAGCACGACTTCGGTGGTGGGAAAGATGCTGGAGTCAATTATTAAAGAGGTAATAATGGGGCATTTGGATAGCAGTAAAGGATTAGTCCAAGTCAACATGGATTTATGAAAGGGAAATCATGCTTGACTAATCTTCTGGAATTTTTTGCGGATGTGACAAGTAAAATGGATGAAGGGGTACCAGTGGATGTAGTGTATCTAGATTTTCAGAAAGCCTTTGATAAGCTCCCGTACGGGAGACTGGTGACTAAAATTAGAGCACATGGTATTGGAGGTAGGGTGTTGACATGGATAGAAAATTGGTTGCCAGACGGGAAGCAAAGAGTGTGGTGAACGGGTCCTTTTCAAAATGGCAGGCAGTGGCGAGTGGAGTGCCGCAAGGCTCGGTGTTGGTGACGCAACTGTTTACCATATATTAATGATTTGGAAGAGGGAATTAGGAGCAACACTAGCAAGTTTGCAGATGACACAAAGCTGGGTGGCAGTGTGAACTGTGAAGAGGATGTTAGGAGGTTGCAGGGTGACCTGGACAGGTTGAGTGAGTGGGCAGATGCGTGGCTGATGCAGTATAATATAGATAAATGTGAGGTTATCCACTTTGGCGGCAAAAATAAGGGGGCAGATTATTATCTCAATGGGGTTAGGTTAGGTAAGGGGGAGGTGCAGTGAGACCTGGGCGTCCTTATACAAGGGTCACTGAAAGTTGGCTTAGCAGGCAGTGAAGAAAGCTAATGGAATGTTGGCCTTCATAACAAGAGGATTTCAGTACAGGAGTAAAGAGGTTTTTCTGCAGTTGTATAGGGCTCTGGTGAGACCACATCTGCAGTGTTGTGTACAGTTTTTGGCTCCTAATTTGAGGAAGGACATCCTTGTAATTGAGGCAGTGCAGCGTAAGTTCACGAGATTGATCCCTGGGATGGCGGGACTGTCATATGAGGAAAGATTGGAAAGTCTAGGCTTGTATTCACTGGAGTTCAGAAGGATGAGGGGGAATCTCATAGAAACATATACAATTCTAAAAGGACTGGACAAGCTAGATGCAGGAAACATTTTCCCAATGTTAGGCGAGTCCAGACCAGGGCCACAGTCTTAGCATGGCCGTCCAAAGTGGGGTGCGTTGGGTGCAATCGCACCCCCCTATTTTTCCAGAGGAAAATAAATTCAGAGGAAAAAAACATTACAAAAAAATTTGCGACCATCCGTGCCTGCGCAGTGGGGGGAAGCTGGCGACCAAAGATGCAGAAGAGACGCAAAATGACGGCGTCTCTCCGTGCGTGCGCAGTGGGCGTGATCAGATCACCACCATTTTCAGTGCATTGCCTCGATGCTCCGGGCCTAGTTTGGGTGAGTGGTCCGTGAAATATTGCGATGCGTTGCGGGGAGGGGGAATATGTTTGTTTTATAACGGCGGTATTGGGGTTCAATCCGATGGTTTGGGGAAAAAAGGAGTTCCCGTTTCTCCGGGGGGGGGTGGTGCGGTGTTTGCCCGCCCGGTCCATCGGCTCCATCCGCGGCGCCGTTGCCTCGCCAGCGGGTCCCTTCTGCTGCTGGCATTCGGTCCGGGGAGACCATTCTCCCATCGCCAGGCGGGTAGCGGGAAGGACTGAATCTGAACCCGGTCTTGGCAGCGGCCATGCTCAGGCCAGGTCCACCCCCCCCCCCCCCCGCCGGTCCCTCGCCCCCCACCCTCGCCTTTCTTGCCCCCCACCCTCGCCTTTCCCACCCCCCACCCCGCCGGGCATACGCCGTGGGCCCTCGCACCCCAACCTCGCCGTTTCCACCTCCCCTCCCCCCCCACCGGGCCCTCGTGACGGCTGTAGTGCGGGGTGACAGAGGGTCGGAGTGAATGACGGGGCCCTCGCAACAGTGGCGACGGCGGCTCCACCTCCTCTCCCTGCACCCTGCCAGCCATCACAGCGGCCGCTGCTTGCCACTCCGCCAACAACGATAACCGCTTTCAAAACAAACCCTCCTGCACGCCGAGGCTGGGAGGAGGGAGGGAGCGAGGAAAGACAGGGGAGGCCACCTTCCGCCGTTTGAAGCACCTGCACCGTTCGGCTCCACACCTTCCTGTTCGTTGGAGGAGGAGGGGAGACGGTGGCGAGGAGTTTCCAACAGCCTCCCCATTTGGCGGTGGCACTTGGCAGTGGACAGGGACGGCCAAGGCTGTGGGGCGATGATGCCGGTGTTGTCCGAGGAGCGCAGACCTTCTTTCCTCACCACCTCCTCTGCCCCTTCCCCTCTCTCTCTCTCTCTCTCTCTTGTATCCCCCCTCCAACCCACCCCCCCCCTAATCCTGGGACTTCTCCTCTCCACCCCACACTGATCCCCATTCCCCCCTCTGTTCAGTCCTCACTGATATCCCCTGTGCTCCCCTCCCCATCTACCACCCCCCCATCTATTCATCCTGCACTGATCTCCCTATCCAACTCGCATTGATTCTCCACATCCATCCTACACTGCCCCCAATTCTGTACTCCCGCCTGCTCCCGCATTCATCCTGTACTGAACCACACACTCATCCTGCACAGACCCCCTGATCCACACTGTACTGACCCAATCCCATTCATCCTGTACTGATACACCCCATCAATCCTGTACTGATTCCCCCATTGACACTGTACTGACCCACCCCCCATCCATCCCGTATTCCCCCACTGACATCTCCCACGCTCTCCCCTCACAATTCTACCTACTCCAACCAACACGCCCTGCCTTAATCCATCTATTCCGCACCGATTGCCTTCTCAACCCCCCGCCATCTATCCATCCCGCACTGATCTGGAAGCGGACCAGTACATCTGTAAATAAAACTGGACAGACATCTTTTCATTTGCGCAATTTATTTTATTGTATTAATTTCAATATATTAATGTTTAAAATCCATGCATTGAAGGAAGAATATTTTACAGCCCATCTGTGGTCCTTAACCCCAACCCTAACCCTAACCGGTCATCACCCGCAGGACAGCATACGTCAGCGTGTGGCAGGTCGCGTACGACATGATGAGACACCCAGATATCGCCCCTGTATTTTGAACATTCCAAAATCCAGAGGTGACAGGGAGTCACTGCGCATCACTACATGCGTCACCACGCATCAGGCCGCATCATGACTCGACACCCTTTTTTCAGGCTGGCGCCGAAAATGTCACCCGAGTGGGACAGGCCTTTCACGCTGCGAAACATGAGGGCAAGGCGTTCGAAGGCGACATCAGAGGCAAACCTCCCTGGCCAGGTTCTCGATCACCTCAGGCTCGAGTCCGCAGTGCTCGAAGAAACTGTCCAAGCCTGAGCAGGCTCGGGAGAAGTGACAGCTGAGGTCAGAGTGCGAGCGCCATAATCCGCCTTCACCAACCTGCCACTTGTGCGGCTCCTTGGGGTGACCTGCTGCTGCTTCTCTTGGTGCTGCTGGCGTGGTAGATGCGCACCCTGGGATGCTGCTGGTGTGGTGACTGGCGCTTCCTGAGGCGCTGCTAGAGTGGTTACTTGTGCACCATTTGGGTGCTGCTGGTGTAGTTACTTGTGAACCCTGGAGTGCTGCTGGTGTGGTTACTTGTGCACCCTGGGGTGCTGCTGGTGTGGTTACTTGTGCACCCTGGGGTGCTGCAGCCTCAGTACCCTCTGCTAATTCTCCCCTTCGGACATTGCTGCTCCTGTTGCCAGCCCTTGCTGCTTGTCATCCTGGCCGCTAGAGCCGCTCCTAGCACAAACTCGCACTTCTGCCAGTACATGACCAGCGAGTCGGGCCTGAGCTGCCTCATGGAGCTGGAGCGACGCACAATGTCAGGCGGAAAAGTAAGAGTTATTTGAAATTAGAGAAATTAATACTCATGCCGCTGGGTTGTCAGCTCCCCAAGTGAAATATGAGGTGCTGTTCCTCCAATTTACATATGGCCTCGCTCTGGCAATGGAGGAGGCCCAGGACAGAAAGGTCAGTGTGGGAATGGAGAGGGAGTTAAAGTATTTAGCCGCCGGGAGATCATGCAGGTCCAGGCACACTGTGCAGAGGTATTCAGCGAAACAATCGCCGAGTCTGCCCTTGGTCTCACCGATATATAGGAGTCCAAACCTGTAACAGTGGATACAGTAGATGAGGTTGGAGGAGGTGCATTTTCACAACTTACAATCTCTTTGTACCCTTCCATATCTCTAGTTTTCGTCTCCCACGACTCTCAGGCTCAAGAAGGGACTTGACCCAAAATGTCACTCATTCCTTCTCACCAGAGATGGTGCTTGTCCCGCTGAGTTAATCCAGCATTTTCTCTCTATCTTTGATGTAAACCAGCATCTGCAGTTCTTTCCTACACAACTCCTTTTTCCTGTTAGAAGCAAAATGACTATCATCAGATCATTTGAAGCAACACCTCAACGTACTGGAAATGAAAGAATGGTTACATAATAAGATCCGAGTGGAGCTAGAGGATAAAATTGTTTCTCGATTAAATTGGATAATATCCAACACCGGTTATGTAAACTAACAAATATTATGCTGAATTGCAAGCAACAGACCAGCTATAAATCTGCTGTTGGTGAAAAGATTGTGAAAATAAATTCATTTACATTTACATTAATTGACACCCTCCCAATTTTCAATTCAGGAAGATTCATAAAAATGCAGCAGTGAACTAGAGTTGTTTGGAGAACAGTAGACACTCCAAAGTTATGAGAATTGTGAAATATTAGCTTTTCAGGACTGTGTGAATGTTATGATAGGGTGATAGAAATCAAACTGTTTCAGTGGGTAACAGCATGCCTTTCCAAATAGATTACAAAATGTTCATCCTTTTAATTTGATTAATCACTAGACCAAGTGGGACATTGGGCCCCGTTCCTCCAACGCAATAGTCCACTCATCACCCGTTCTCCCAACACAACCCGTTTCTACCACTCACCCATTCCCCCAATGCAACCCGTTCCCCAACGCAATATTTCACCACTCACCCATAGCCCCCAACTGTGCAGCGTGGCTCATTTGCCTTCATCCCCCAATATTCGCTCCCCCTCCTCTTCACCCTCCCTCTTCCCTCTCCTCTCCTTCTCCCCGCTGCCCCACTTCTCATGTCTCCCCTATCGCACTCCCCCACTACACACGAAGTTTAAATAACATTTCTCCTCCTCCCATCCCCCACTCCCTCCCTGTCCTTACAAATCTTTCATTGCACTGGGTGGAACACTGTTGAGGGGCGGTTTATGTAAATTAGATCCCATTGTGATGTCACTGTCGGGTGGGGCACTGTTCACGGGCAGTTTATGTAAATGAGATGCCATTGTGACATCATAGCTGTAACTGCCAGCAACTGCCAGCGCACTGTTCAAGTCATTCTTTCGCAAATTGGATTTTGTAAAGTTGAAAATGTGAATACCTGGTGAAATATAATATCAATCTGAACGAAACGTGACAAAATAAAACACACCACAAGACAATTGCGCGCAAGGTGATGCAAAAATTATAATGATATTGTATAGGGGGGAGAGGGAGGGAGAGGAGGGGAAGGGGGAGAGGGGATAGGAGTGGGGGGAGAGCAGGGGGGTAGGGAGGAGGGGTGGAAGGCAAGGGGGAGGGGGAAAGGGAAGGTGGGTAGATGGAGGGGAGGGAGAGGATATTGGAGGTGGAAAGGAGGGGGAGGGGGATGGGGGGATGGGGGAAGAGGGGGAAGGGGTGGGAGGGGGGGGAGAGGGGAGAGGAGTGGGGGGAAGAGGAAGGGGGAGAGGAGGCAGGGAGGTAGAGTAGGGGGCAGGGAGAGGAGGGGGAGTAGATAGCAGCAGGGGGGAGCGGTTAGCAGCAGAGGAAGCGGTTAGCAGCGGGTGAGCGGGTAGGAGCGGGTAGCAGCGTGGGGTGCATGTAGCAGTGGGGGAGCAGAGAGGTTAGCAGCGGGGGGGAGTGGATGGGAGGGGTAGCAGCAGGTGGGAGTGGTTAGCAGTGGGGGTGCGGGGGAAGCGGGTAGCAGCTGGAAGGAGCAGTTAGCAGCGGAGGGGAGCGGGGTGTGGGTAGCAGTGGGGGGAGCAGTTGGGAGCGGGCAGCAGCTGAGGGGAGCGGGGGGCAGGGGAAAGGGGAGGTGTGGGGATCGGGGGCTCACACGCTTCTCACCCCGCACCTTCAGCTTTCGGCCTCATGCCGCAGATCCCAGTCCCACTCCAGCTTCACTCAGATGCTTCTGTTTCAACTCATGATCTTCCGGCTGGTTGGGCTGGTCGCCGCAAAAGAAGCCCAAGAGCTGCTGACTCTCCGCGAGCTACTCAACACACTGCGCCCCTTCAGCTTTTTATTCTCCTTGCTGCGTTATCGACAGCAGGTTCCGGAAAGGGCGGTTTTCACGATTTTTAAATCTTCATAACTTTTGTACTGTTTCACCGATTGTAACAAAACTTATTTGACTTGCAGCAGAGGAAAATGGTGAGTAAGGGGGCAAAATATCGGAGCGCTATGGGGGATCGATTTTGAACAAATGTAATTACACCACAGACCGGAAGTGGTCAAGATGAGAGTTTTAGTAATAGTATAGATAGACAGATAAATTGATTATTTAGATTTGATTTGATGAGAAGACTGTCAGTACCACAGGTGTAAATTAGTAAGATTAAACGAGAACTTACCAAGTTTGAAGGTTGATCTGTATTTTACGAGGAGTCGCGGTGAGGGATTTCGTGAAGAACCCCGCCAGCACGCCTGCGCAGCATCCTTCAAAGCAGCGGTGTGGAATCACAGAACCAACCATGACTAAAAATAGTAAGATGAAAACCGTAGAACTACCTGTTTGACCTGATGATAGAGGGTGGGGAGCGGTGGGCACGAAATCCCTCACCGCGACTCCTCGTAAAATACAGATCAACCTTCAAACTTGGTAAGTTCTCGTTTAATCTTACTATTTTACTTCGGAGTCACGTGAGTGATTTCGTGAAGATTTCAAAGCTCTGTGATTTCACGCCCTGAACAACGTCCATGCTTATCACACTGCCGCCATTCTGATGGAGTAAGACTGTTAATGGAGTTCAGTTGACAGTGGCTGAAAAATCAACACAATTTATTAATCAAATAAACAACAACCCCTAAACCGGGGCCAGACATTTACTGAGCGGTACCCAGAATAGCTTCTGCGAATGTCGCAGGAACGGCCAGAGGCTTGTTATAGAACCGCTGAAAGGTTTTTCCCCGCACTGGCCCAGCACGCGGTGGCGAGAATGTGGTCCATGGGCACCTCCATGGCTCTCGCTGCAGCCCTGGTGGAATAAGACTTAAAAATGTTAGTAGCAACTCCTGCTGCATCCAGCACCACCCTGAGCCACCTGGCGATCGTCTGTGTAGTCACCGATGATGCGGAGGTTTTATGACTGATGAGGAGCCCCTGTTCCTTCATCCTGATAACTCCAGTAACTCGGATGTAGTGGTGGAGATGGGTGACTATGCAGAGTGTGGCATCTACAGGGTATGCCCGAAATTCCAGCTGCAGCCCATGCGCCCCTGGCCTGTGCTGTTTTAATAACTCTTTACCAAAGAATTTTATTTGACCAGGGTTGGCCACCATGCTGTCCAGTCGCAGTTTTTGTAACATCTGGACTCGTTGGGCTGTCGTCAGTGCCATGAGCATCACCACCTTAAGGATGAGCTGTTTCAAATGGTAGCTCATCTATTGGAGCCCAGCTCCTCAGTAGGGTCAGCACGATCCCCACATCACCACGTTACTGTATATCTGGGTCGTGGAGGGATTGGTATTGAATACTTCCCTCATTAGTTTAGACACCAGGTGGTGGGAGCTGATACCTATATCCAGGTATGAATACAGCGTACTCCTGTCGCTGTTGATGGCACTGTAGCTGAGGCCAGCATCAAAATGGAGGCCTGCTAGAAACTCCAACACATCCGGTATTGTTGCCGAGTTGGAGGACTTGTTGTTCCGGGCACAGAAAACCTCCCACTTTCTGATTTGAGTGAGGTATTGTTTGCGGGTTGATTCCCGACACGATGCTGCAATAAGGTTCATGGCTCTTGACGAGATGCCTGCCCGGTTGAGCGGTCTTTTCAGAACCTGCAAGCCAACAAGTTTAATGACCATGGCAAGGATGACTGACCCCCCTGTAATGGAGTGAGTAAATCAATTTGGGATGTTTCCCAATCGCCATCCATGGTTGTTGTACATTTCTACAACCATCGGGTACCATGGTTGTGTAGGCCAGTCGGGAATGATCAATATGTCAGTTGCAGAGTCTAGTTTAATTTTCTGCAATACCCGACTGGTGAGGCAGCATGGGGGAAACGCGTAGCAACCCATTTCCCCCAATGGATAAAAACGCATCCAATGCTATTACCCCAGGGTCTGGTTCCCACAACACATACGTTGGTATTCGATGGTTCAGCCTGGACGCAAATAGGTCAATATCTGGTGTCCCCAATTTGAGCTATAATATCTCCAAAATTTGGGGTTCAACATCCACTCAATGTTGTCATTGAAGACACGTGACCTGGTGTCCGCCACTGAATTAAGCTTCCCAGGCAAATAGGTCGCAGTAATCCAAATATTTCTTTCAATGCACCAGTGCCAAATTGTATTAGCCAATTCATTGCAAACTAGCGACCTGATACTACCCATATGATTGATGTAAACCATTATTGTAGCATTATCTATTCGAAAGCGGACATGTAATCCCATGAATTAGTACAGTAAGCCCGCAGTCCATGAAATGCCCCCCCAGCATTTTCTATATAGTTTATCCCATGTGGACTCCAGGAATGTAGACTCATGAGAGTTCCATCTGCCACCACAACTGGACATCGTACCAGTTGCTCCCCAGCCTGGTGCACTTGCGTCAGTTAGTAGCACAACATCAGGGTTGCTCCCTATAATAGGTCAATGACACTCTTTAATATTATCTACCCACCATTATAGCTCATTTCTAGCTTCCGGTGGTAACCGAAGTGGCCGATCAAAGCAGCCAGCATTTGTTTTTTGAATGCTGTGATTTGTGACCTTTGTGAATTTCGGTAGTGTAGCGGTCCGAATTGTGCAGCTGGGAATGTAGTTACCAATTTAGAGTTACCAATACCAATAACTATTGCTGTTCGCCACATGGTCGATACCCTGGTGCAAGCAAGATTGTGGCACTCTTCTGATATAGCAGTAGCTTTATTAGCGGAGGATGATAAACTTCATTAAATTAGTGTCTAAGGTGAACACCAAATCCATAACCCGTACCGGGTGCAGTTTTTGATTTGTCTGGATGGATTACAATCCCAGCTTCTCAAGCAGAGCCTTGGTTGCAGCCACTCCTTGAATTGCCAATTGGAGGGTCTGCCCCACTATAAGGATTTCATCCAATATGCCATCACTATAATCTTGTTGTCGGAGAAAGAGCCAATACAGGTAAATACCAACTTGGTAAACAGCCTAAGCTGTGATGGTTCCATTAGGCAATGCACCGTTCCAGACAACTTCAGAATTCCCTGTGAGCCTCAGCGATGGGCACCGTATAGCATGCTTCTTTCAAATTGATACATGCCATAAAAGTACCCTGAGTAAAGCTTCCACCTAGCTGTTCCAAAAGTATCCATTTTGACATGGGTATATTGTACAAAAGTGTTCAACTCAGCTAAATCGATTATGATCCGACATTCCTCTTCTTTTTTACTGCTGGTGAACATATTAGCTCAACTGAATAGGTCCATGCTTGGTTATGCCAATTACCACTTTTCCCTGCTCGCCATATAATTTCAGCATGCCCATACCTCTTTTTGGGATAGAGTAAATTCCTATGAGGCGAATGCTGGGTATGGGAATCTATACTCCCACGAATTATATACCCTTGAACACTTTGTAAAATAAACTCATCTGTGGTTACAGTTTTCCCCATATGTCCAAGGCCGCCCGCAATCGCCCACCTATTCGTACAGGAGGGATACTACGGCGTGAGAGGAGCCAGACCCATTACCTCCATAGTGAACGGCGGTTCCTTCATACGGTGCTTCGGAGTGGACGTTATGGAGGTTGACGGCCCGGCGGCCGCATTTCCCATGCAGGCCGCTGTTGGCCTTGCCCTAAACGGTCGTTGTATTTATTGAGATGGAGGTAGGTAGAATCTTTGTGCCCTATCCGGCAGCCTTGGTTCACAGGTTGTATTAGGCTGTTGCCGGTGATATGGGTGAACTCTGGCCGATGGAGCTTCATGAGGCCCACTGTTTTGGCCTCCTTTGTCCAGTCCCTTCACCTGTTTGTACAGGTCTCCAAGCAACTGATGCGGCGGTGGAGCAGGTAATGGTCGGCACAACCCGCGAATTTGGGGTTTAGTGTGGGCTATATGGAGCTCTTACGCAGGCAATTTATCTCATACTGGGCGTTGCAGAGGAGTGCCAGTGCATCATGCTATTTACTGGACACATTATCCCCCGATCAGGGTTTTGCAAACGCCGTTATGCCCGTGGAGAACCTTTCTCCAAGGTATTATTGAGAATCTGACTCCAGAGTTGGTGCATACGTAGGCAATCAATGGTGCCCGCCAATTCGTGGTGCAGGGTTCACCTGTCTGGGTAGAAACAGCAAACTTCACTCACCACATCCAGCATCCTCCTCATGCTCTGGTTCAGCGGTCACTGGCTGTCCCTGGTCGTCGTCAAACTCAGCAGCTGGGCAATCATTAATGCTTCTGGCTGGAGATGATGAGGAGCTGAGCGGAGTCCTTGCACGGCTAGTGGATGCCCCCCGAGTCCCGTTCTTCTCGTTCTCGGTCCCGCTGGAGGTGTTGCACCATTTAAGAGCTCCAACAACCGCTCAATGCGACCGTCCCTGCGAGATGCAGCGGACAAGCCGACTTCCCCAGGCCCTGCGAATTCACTGGGGCTTCCACCATCGGACCTCACCCCCTTAGGGTCTATGGTCCAATGGCAGGTCATCGTGACCTACAGCCAAGTAGGGTCATACGACTCCTGCACGGACTCTCCGCTAGTCTGTCTTCTCCCAGACTGTGGCGGCCCCACCTGGCTGATAAGAAGGCAGGTGAGTTGACTCGGCGCCGGCCCCCGGAACCTGGCTCCCCGGAGTCCGTGCAGGCTTACCTCCACACTTACACCATTACTTGGCGTGGAGGCGCATGGTCGGCCGCTCGCAGCGCTGAGCTGACCGACCGCTTCCTGCTGCCACCTCCGCCCTTGACCGCAGCCTGACGGGGTGTGTTGTCGGTGGTATCTGCTCCAGCAGGCCTACACGAATCAGCAGTGTTATGCCCGGGCTGCATGATGGCAGATATCCCTGGCTGCGGTACGTAATGCACTTTGCAGGGCTCCCCTGTCGTGCGGCTGTCCCCCGGCCCAGCCCCCTCGGGTCTACTGGAGCTCGGGGAGAGGTTGCCTGTAAAGAAAAACAAGACCCCTTGCCACACACCTGTATCCCCCCTTATTCTCTTGGGGGACGGGGGCTCGGAGTCTGGACCTGTTGCTTGCAGCTCCATAGCGGTACCCCATTCGGGTGAGTCGGCCCCTGTATCAGCGGGGGAGCGCCGACTTCCGCATTCCTGCCCCCACCTTTGCGTTAAAGCTGCCGGCGTTCCTTGCAGCTCCGGGGACAAGGGCCGTCGGCTAACCGCAGCTCAGCTCCGCTCCTCGACAGCGTCGTCCTGCGGCCCTTGTCCATGCTGTAAGGGAAAGTAATACTCACCTGCCGGTCTTGTGAAGGAGCCGGAGAAGAGAGCGCACTCCCCCCCCCAGCTGCCGCTGCAGATGCGCGCGACGATATGCTGCGCAGGCGTGCTGGCGGGGTCTTCATGAAGTCACTCACGTGACTCCGAAGTAAATTAGTTAATTTATAGGAAGAAGGCAACAAAAAGAGGTGATATTGCCTTTTTTCAGTCTAGCTTCCAAAATACAGACATCACGTTACCTGCCTCATCAAAGGGGAGAGAACATTCGATCATTGTTATACTACTATCAGGAAAGCAAATCGCTCTGTTCCCCATGTGGCTGTGGGGCTCTCTGATCATTGTTTAGTTCACGTAATTCTAACCTACAGGCTGAAACTAAAATCAGCTAAGTCTGTGGTCAGCACAATGAAAAAGTGGACAAGCGTGGGCATCGAAAACCTACAGTCCTGGTTTGACTGCTCTGATTGGAATGTGCTCAAGGAAGCAACCACAAGCCTTGACGAATATACAGATACTGTGACATCGTATGTCAACTTTTGTGAGGACAGTTGCATTCCCACTCGGACATGTATCAAGTTCAACAATGACAAGCCTTGGTTTATAGCAAAACTCAGACAGCTCTGCCAGTCTAAATATGAGGCTGACAGGAATGGGGATGCAGACCTCTACAGGCAGGCCAAGTACAAACTGAGAAGAGGAATCAGAACTGCCAAGGAAAGGTACTCTGAGAAGTTGAGGAGCAAGTTCTCAGCTAATGAATCTTCTTCAGTGTGGAAGGGCTTGCAAGAAATCACCAGCTACAAGAGGAAAACCCCCCGCTCCTTGCACAATCGTCGACTGACCAACGACCTGAACAAATTCTACTGCAGGTCCGATAGACAGAAACAGAAGCCTTGTACCCCCTCCCTCCCTCCCTCCCCCACCCACTCCTCCCCAATCACCACTTCACAGCAAGAGTCCAGTCTGCAAAGACTGGACACTTCCCCACTCACTGCTTCCCAACCACCAATTCACACCCACATACAGCCTGACTACAGTCTGCAAAGACTGGGCCCTCCTCCACTACCCACCCCACACTTGCTGCCCAACATCAGCCTGGCCACTTCTCCATCACTAACAATAGGAATTGAGGTGTGGAAAAGCAATTCAGGAGACAGAAAAGCCGGAAATCTCCAGGACCGGACATTGTTTCCCCCTCTACACTCAAGCTCTGTGCCGAACAACTGGCACCACTCTACACAGACATTTTCAATTGGTCCCTGCAAATCTGCACTGTCCCTGCCTGCTTCAGTCTGCATTATTGTTCCTGTACCCAAAAAGCCAAGGATTATTGGTCTTGATGACTACAGGTCTGTCACACTGACCTCTGTAATCAATAAGACCCTTGAAAGTCTTGTGCTGGCCCAGCTGAAAAATATCACAAATACCCTGCTGGATCCCCTGAAGTTTGAATACCAAGCAAATAGATCAGTGGGTGATGCAGTCAACCTAGGCCTGCACTTCATTCTCCAGCACCTAGACCGCCTGGGGACATATGCAAGGATTTTGTTTGTGGATTTTAGCTCTGCATTCAACACCATTGTGCCAGAGCTACTGCACCCCAAACCCTCCCAGTTAACTGGGCCTGAGCCCCTCTGTCAGTGGATTACCAACTCCCTGACAGACAGGAAGCAGCATGTGACCCAGCAGCATCTCGGACCCGCAGACCCTCAGCATAGGAGCACTGCAAGGCTGTGTACTATCCCCTCTCCTTTACTCTCTCTCCACCAATGACTGCACCTCCACTGAATCCTCTGTCAAGCTTCTCAAGTTTGCGGACGACACGACTCTGATTGGATTAATCCAGGATGGGGAGGAATCTGCCTACAGACAGGAAGTGACACAGCTGGCATCCTGGTGCCATCGCAATGTAGCTCAATGCTCTTAAGACCTGTGAATTGATTGTAGACTTTAGGAGAGCTCCCCCTCCCCTTCCCCCACTCACCGTCAACAACACCACAGTCACATCTGTGGAGTCATTTAAGTTCCTTGGATCTATCATCTATAGGGACCTTCAATGGAAGGCCACCATTGATTCCTCAGTCAAAAAGGCCCAACAAAGGATATACTTCCTGCGGCAGCTGAGAAAACAACAATCTGCCACTGGAAATGATGGTCCAGTTTTATACTGCCATCATAAAGTCTGTCCTCACCTTCTCCATCATGATCTTGTTTGGCTCAGCCACCAAGCACGACATCCGGAGGCTGCAGTGCATCTTTTTTTCCCCTTTTTTTTTAAATTAGAAGTAATGTACAATAGTATAAACCAAAAATAACATAATACATTTCATGTACCACTTCTTGTTTTTAAATTTAATAATAGAAAAGTAACAGAAGCAAGAAAAAGAAAAATAAGAAAGTTAGATAAGATAGTGATATTAATAGTACATGAGAAAGTGGAAAGAGAGAGCCCATAAAGATGTAAAGCGCGAGAAAGAGAAAAAGAGAAAAAAAAGGAAAATATAAAAAAAGTAAAATAAAAGGGATGTATCTGCTTCACATCTCTACACACCCCTCACCCGGTCCTGAAACAGTTTATTTCCACTGCAGTGCATCTTTCGATCAGCCAAGAAGGTTGTTGGCTGCAACCTTTCCCCCAACGATGAACTGTACACTGTCAGGGCCAGGAAGATAGTGGGTAAGATCATCTCTGACCCCTCCCACCCTGGCCACAAACTCTGAAGCACTTTCCTCTTGAAGGCGACTCCGGACTGTCAAAGCTGCCACAGCCAGACATAAAAACAGCTTTATGCCACAAGCAGTAGCTCTACTCAACACCCAAAAGTATGTAGCCTTCTTTTGCTCTGGTATTTTATTTCATTCTTCACATGTTTAAATTATAATGTTTTATTCTTAATTGTCTACTGTATATAGTGTTGTTACTTGAGAGCAAAGCAAATTCCTGATATGTATACATATTTGGCTAATAACATTTATACAATTCAATTCATGTATTTTGCTGTGACTTTAAAATTTATTCCCTGCGCTAGCATATTCTTGAATCACAAGACCATGAGTAAATGTGAGGATCTGTTTTTTGCACTTGAAAATCAGCTGTGTTTTTTCAAAAAATTCAACCCAATTCAGCTGTACATTCTCAGAAAGAAAACAATTTTCGAGATTCAAGGGGTAAAATTATCAGCAAATAAACTGGTACTCACGCAAGTTATAGGAGTAGAATTAGCCTATTTGGCCCATCAAGTCTACTCGCTGCACTCACTGAATGAAGGTTAACTATTATTGAGGATACCCAATGATAACATCTACTCTTTAATGAATAATTCCTTGCAATCCTTTACAACCAACTCGGATAGCATAGAGTGCTTCACTGTATTTAGCCTGCTGAAGATTCTCCAAAATGTAACAATCTTCTTGGACAAAAGTCAAGTCTCATAAGCTGTATGTTGAGGTCTTAGGTGATTTCTCTGCCTCATAACGCCTTGGACGAGGGAATTGAATGCAACATCTCCAAGTTTGCGGATAACACGAAGCTGGAGGGCAGTGTTAGCTGTGATGAGGATGCTAGGAGGCTGCAAGGTGACTTGGATAGGCTGGGTGAGTTGGCAAATGCATGGCAGATGCAGTATAATGTGGATAAATGTGAGGTTATCTACTTTGGTGGCAAAATCAGGAAAATAGATTATTGTCTGAATGGTGGCCGATTAGGAAAAGGGGAGATGCAACGAGACCTGGGTGTCATGGTACACTAATCATTGAAAGTAGGCATGCAGGTCAGCATGGCAGTGAATAGAAAGCGAATGGTATGTTAGCATTCATAGCAAAAGGATTTGAGTACAGGAGCAGAGATGTTCTACTGCAGTTGTACAGGATCTTGGTGAGATCACACCTGGAGTATTGCGTACAGTTTTGGTCTCCAAATCTGAGGAAAGACATTCTTGCCATAGAGGGAATACAGAGAAGGTCCACCAGACTGATTCCTGGGATGTCTGGACTTTCACATGAAGAAAGACTGGATAGACTTGGCTTGTACTCGCTAGAATTTAGAAGATTGGGGGGGATCTTATAGAAACTTACAAAATCCTTAAGGGGTTGGACAAGCTAGATGCAGGAAGATTGTTCCCGATGTTGGGGAAGTCCAGAATAAGGGGTCACAGTTTAAGGATAAGGGGGAAATCTTTTAGAACCGAGATGAGAAAAACATTTTTCACACAGAGAGTGGTGTGTCTCTGGAATTCTCTGCCGCAGAAGGTAGTTGAGGCCAGTTCATTGGCTATATTTAAGAGGGAGTTAGATGTGGCCCTTGTGGCTAGAGGGATCTTGGGGTATGGAGAGAAGGCAGGTACGGGATACTGAGTTGGATGATCAGCCATGATAATATTGAATGGTGGTGCAGGCTCGGAGGGCCGAATGGCCTATTCCTGCACCTATTTTCTATGTTTCTATAAGGCAGTGGAGGCCAATTCTCTGGATTCTTTCAAGAGATAGTTAGAGCTCTTAAAGAAAGCACAGTTGGGGGATATGGTGAGAAGGCAGGAACGGGCTACAGAATGTTGATGATCAGCCATGATCACATTGAATGGCGATGCTGGCTTGAAGGGCCGAATGGCCTACTCCTGCACCTATTATCTATTTTCAACTCTTAAATAAACATCTTAGTCACTTGAATGCTATCAATTACTCCTCTGATAGTCATTACCTTGTTATTGTGGAGTGGTTTGCACAAGCCTTAGATCCTGGGAGCTAAGGCCATCTGAACATATGCCACTGGCATGGTCACCCATGATGGGCAAGTTGAGGGGGAGATTCCTGACAAAGTGTGTCCAAGAAGAAGATATCAACAGGGAAATAAGTGGATGATGGTTGGCCAGAACGTAGAGCGCCAGAACGGCTGAGAAGGCAGAGGAAGGCTGCAGTGAGGAGAGCGTCCCATTTGTAATGGAATCTGTTTTTGTCAAGGACAGTATGATGGCTGTCCATGCACCATCTCCTGACATTGACAGCAGTCATGTATGAAAGTCCACCTAGAGCGATATAGAAAGGACCCACCAGGTGGACAATCATACTCAACTTCGAATGATCACCGATCATGATGATGACTATCAATGACCTAAGGCTGATGTGATGAGATTTTTACAGGTACTGTTGGATAAAAATTAATGAGGTACAATCATTTTAGAAAGGTATGTTAGACTAATTTTCACTTGAGAATTTTACTGACCCTGAATCAGTGTAATTCTCTGCCTGCCTTTTTCAAGTTGTTTCCTACTCCTTCAAGTGACCCAAGGTCTGCAGTGTACCGAAACAATATTACCATCAGTGTCAAATCAAGAATCAAGAGTGTCTTATTGTCATATGTCCAAAACAGAACTAGGACATTCTTACTGGCAATGGTGATAACAAAGAATTATGTCTGCATATATTGAAAATTACTGCTGTTTCATTAAAAAAAAAATTGAACTCCTGGAGGCACTGCAGGAATTATTCAATTGTTCAATCTGATAACAGCAGCCCTTAACATATAAGATCAAAGGACGAAGTCAAAAGCTATTACTCTTAGATATTGGAAATAGAAAATGCTGGAAACATTCATCAGGTCAGACAGTATCTGAGGAAAGAGAAACTATATTGGCATTTTAGTTTTGTGATGCTCAATTTGTGTTATTCTTAGGGCAGGGGAGAAGGGTGGGGGAGAAGGGGGGAGAAGGAGTGGAGACAACTTTTAATAAGCCAGACAACTTTTAATAAGCCAGAGGTACACAGCTGTGAAGTTCGGCGGACATTTAACATTACCAGTCAGTTATCCTTGGTTCTGAAAACTTGTGCTCACGTTTTTTTTCCCCAATGAGCCAATGAAAATGACCGGTCAGCAAAGGCAATTAACTAAAACTACATACTACTACCTCGACTACCTACAACTACATGGCGACCCCACTACAACTGCACCTACGACTACAGGATTTTATTGATTATCTCCATGGCGACCAATTTTTGGTTGTAGAATTGTTTAATAATTGGGAAAAAATTAATACTAAAATTTTGGAAAGGCCCTGCATCCCCAACAATCAAAATGTGGAATACAGAAATGTCGGAGACACTTCATTTGGAGAGATTGAGGCTTGTCTCATGGATAGGTTAGATCTCTTCAGAGGGATTTGGTCTCCATATATTAAAATATTTACAGGGTCATAATGGTTCGGCGCGAGGACTTGACTGAGGCCTGAATATCTGAATAGATGAAGAAAATATATATAATAAATCATGAATATATCTCCAAGGACAGATTAATGAGTAATATTCCATTCTCCATCAAACTTTCCATACTCTCTTTTCTATTTTCTTATGCTTATATAAAAAATTGGAAAAAGTATAGAAACACATTATCTTAAATTCTTAATATTAGTACGAATATAGATATCACTGGTTATATGAAAATATTATTAGTGTCGTGTACTTTCAATTATATAAAATTGTGTATTTTCAATTATATAATAATTTTTGAATTTAAAGTCAATAATAATACAAACATTCTTAACATTATGAAAATATAATGATATCATAGAAGTTTTATTAATATTGCGTATTATTAATTACATAAAATTGGGACCTGTATTTGGAAATCAGAGACAATATGGATATCATGGGTAGTATGAGTATATTGCTAATACTATGAATGTATCATTAATACCATGTATTCCCAATTATATAAAATAAACAACCTTAAAATGTATAATTAATAATAATACAAATAATATCAACAGTATGAATTTATCATTATTATCATGTATTTTTTATTACTGTAAAATATTGTACTTTGTCATTACTTTGTTTCTATAATAAAAATTAAAAAAAAAAAAAAAAAAAAAAAAGAAATGTTTTTCAGCATGTTGAAAAATTTGCGGACCATAATGAGGCCGCGACTAGTTCCCAGAATGCGGGAACTCTTCGCGACCATGAAGGAGACTCACCAGAGTCTACCAGGGAACATGTGGTGACTATGTGGTGACTATGTGGTGAGCGCAAAGTCTCCTGCACTTGCTAAAAAGTCGCCTAAGTGGGACAGGCCCATTAGAATTCTGTACCAGCGTTGAGGCTATTAATTTTGCTTAGTTTTTAAAATAAAGTTAATTTTTCATTGGAATGTAAAATTTGGTACAGGTTGTGATGGATACCCTTCATAGCAAGAAAGTTTTTGCCATTTTATTTTACCAGTCTACATTGATGGTGCCAAAATAGAGATGGTCGAAAGCTTTGTTCCGCGGAATAAACATCACCAAACAATTTGTCCTGGACCAACCACATTGAAGCTGTGGCCAAGAAATCACACCAATGGGTCAACTTCCTTAGAAGACTTGTGAAGTTTGGCATGTCCCCAACAACCCTCACCAACCCTCACCTCACCACAGATATGCCACAGAAAGTATCTTATTGGGATGCATCAAAGCCTGGTTTCAGGTGGCGCGACCTACGTTGCAGTGGCCTCTGCAGTCCGTCTGTCTTTTTTTATTTATTGCCCCGTCGAGTGTATAGTTTGCAGTATTTTTATTAATTGTTTTTAACTGTGTATATGTGTGGGGGGGGGGGGGGACTTTTAAATCTCTTCCATGCACCGGAGACCCGACCTTTTCCCTGTTGCGCCTCCGTTGTCGTTGGGGCCTAGCACCGTGGAGTGGCCTCCAATCGGAACGACCTGGGGATCCAGTTGAGGAGCTGCGGACTCACCTGTGTGGGGCTGGCCGGCTTCGGAGCATGGAGAGCTGTGGTGGCGCGCTGCTGTGACCCGACCTCGGAGCGTCAGAGGCTCCAGCCGCAGGGTCCAGTGGATGGTGACATCGGGAGCTCGTGGGGTCCCCTGGTGGGAGACCGCAACGACAACTTCTCCCGCCCGTGTAGTTGTGTGGTGTTGAAGGTGACCCAGAGCGGGGCCTTACATCGTCCGGCATGCTTAAACGGACGCGGGACTTAACAGCACCGCCGAGGGCTCGAACATCAAGACCGGGCATGGCCTTACATCGCTTGGCTTACCATCGCCCGATGGGGGCTTTTTGATATCGGGAGGAGAATGGAGAGCAGGGAAGAGACAAGACTTTGCCTTCCATTCACAGTGAGGGTGGAGATTCACTGTGATGGATGTTTGTGTAAATTGTCTTGGTTGTGTGTCTTGGTTCTTTTCTTGTTGTACGACTGCAGAAACTAAATTTTGTTTGAAATTCATTTGAGGTTCAAATGACAATAAACGGTATTGTATTGTATTGTTTGGGAACAGCTCCCATCTAAGACCATAATAAAATTGCAGAGAGTTTAAGATTCCATCTATACTTCATGCTGCCTCGTCAAAGCCTCCAGCATAATCAAGGAGCAGTCCAACTCCGGTCATTCCTTCTTCTCCCCTCTCCGATCAGGCACGAGGTACTGAAGTTTGAAAAACACCACACTGCCAGATTCAGTAACAGTTTCTTCCCAGTTATTATCAGATAACTGAACAGTCCATGCATCAGCAAATACAGTCCTGACCTCCACCACATTAGAGACCTTTGATCTGTCTTTAATCAGACATCAGATTCCAATGTTACATCTTGCACTGAATGTTGTACTTTTTATCCCTTATCTGTGCACTGGGATGGGAAGATTGCAACCTTCACGTGGTCCGCACTGTTTAGACTAATGCAATCAACTCGACGTGCACAAACGGAAGATCAAATTAGAACAAGTTGTCCAAACAACTTTAAGTCTGTGCACGCCTCTCGAAAGAAGAAGAAGTTCTGTGCACTGTGGATGGGTTGATTGTATTCATGCTTGTTCGATAGCATACAAACAAAAACTGTACCTCGGTATACATTAACAATAATAAAAAAAAATAAATAACTAAACAGAACTACCTTAGAATAAGAACGGTACACAGTTTACATTGAAACACTTTATTTAGGCAGTGTTGAATACATTAAAATCTACTGCAAAAATCAGTACTGGGAATGCTGGAAATCTGAAAAATCAATGTGGGCAGCAACCCTGGAAGTACGTGTGGAGAGTGAACAGGATCTCCACTGATTTGGGCATAATATGTCACTCTTTCTACAGCTATTTCTTAACCTGTAAAATATCACCTTGGCTCTCAATACAATAATACTTTTATGCAACATATGAGGAATTTCATTTGCCAAGTCAGACATACAAATAAAAGCAAATAGAGCACACAAAATACATTTTAACATAAACATCACCACAGTGACTCCTCCGCATTCCTCACAGGGATGGAAGGCGAAAAAAAAGTTCATTCTCTTCCCCTTCTTAGTTCCCTTCTGAGTTCTCCCGTGGTCAAAGGCCTCGAGCCTTCTGTTGATGGGACGATCTTACTCCCGTCGGCAGTCGGACCCTCTGCGTCGGTGCGATCAAGCTCCTGCATCGGGGGGATGGGATTTCAGCTCCACCGCATGGAAAACGATCTGACCCCGGGTAGGGGCTTGTCGAACCACTGCATCGTTAGAGCTCTTGACAATCTACAGTCTCTGCCTGAAACTGCGAAGCTCTCTATGGTAAAGTCCGCAGGGCCGCGGTTGGAGCAATCCCAGGCAAGGGAACGACTCTGATAGCAAGTCCATTCCCCGTGGTGGGACTCCGTCAGTCCTGAGTGAGGTCTCCAGCTCCATGATGTTAGGCCGCAGAGCGATCGGAGATATGACCCTGAAAAACAATCGCATCTCCGGCAGCGTAAGAGATTGAAAAAAATGTTTGCCCTGAACCCCTCCCCCACCTCCCACAAAAAAACAAACCAGAGAACATTAACACAAACTTTTAAAACACACTAAAAATTAATAAAAAAAAGATGAAAAAAAACAGATTGTTGATGAGGCTGCCAATTGTGCGCCGCCCCTGGTGGTTATATTAATACAATATCTGAGCACATTTTAAAAGTTCATAATGGTGAATTGACCACCCACGAGTGGTCCTGATTTTAAAAACAAATCAAACCCATGGTAATCACGTCGAATTAACGTAGCGCGAACGTCGGAACTCGTGGACGTAACTTAGCGACTCGTAACGCTAACGGCAGGTACTCGGAAACTTGTTAACTTGTAAAAATCTTTCAACATGATGAAAGATTTCCACGAGTCAAATTTACTCTTGAAGTAAAAGTTTTTAACTTTTAAACTTATTGTAAGAACGTAGTAGCCCGTGAGTTTACCGTAGCGATTCATGAGTCTACCATTGGGCATTCTTTAACTCAGCGGGACAGGCAGTATCTCTGGAGAGAAGGAATGGGTGATGGGATGACGTTTTCAAAATTCTGCTGCGTCTTTGTGTTACTCCAGCGCTGTGCGTTCACTTTTTGTCAACCAGCATTTGCCCTTTCTTGTGTATGACATTATTTGTATCCGTGGCAGTTGATTGTCGCTCCCTTCAGTTTCCAGGGTATCGGGACGGGACTGGAGTTGGGAGGGAAAGGTGGGGGGGGGGGAGGGGGAGGGGAGGGGAATGGGGGGAGGGGGCGGTTGGGGTGACTTAGTAAGGGAGACAAGTGTAGGAGAGGTGTACTGACTGTGTGGGCAGACACTTTGGTAGTGATTGCCCATGGGGTTCACTGTCGAGGACTTCATAATGCAGAATTTTGGAAACGTCATCCCGTCACCCATTCCTTCTCTCCAGAGATGCTGCCTGTCCCGCTGAGTTAAAGAATGTCCACGGTAGACTCATGAGTCACTACGGTAAACCCACAGGCTACTATGTTCCTACAACGAGTTTAAAAGTTTAAATCTTTTACTTCAAGAGTAAATTTGACTCGTGGAAATATTTCATCATGATGAAAATTTTTCACGAGTTAACAAGTTTCCTGAGTACCTGTCGTTAACGTTACGAGTCGCTAAGTTATGTTCACGAGTTCTGACGTTCCCGCTACATTAATTCTACGTGATTACCACGAGCTTGATTTGTTTTAAACTCGGGATCACTCGTGGGTGGACTCGCACCAATCTTGTTCAATATAATGGTTATTGTTAAACAACTATCAAGAGGCTGTCTCACTATATGAGCTAATTCAAGAGCTCTCCCGAGTTTAAAAAAAAAATCAAACTCATGGTAAGCACGTAGAATGTACGTAGCGGGTACGTCGGAGTTTGGGACGTCTTTTAGTGGCTCCTAACGCTAACGGCAGGTACTTGGGAAATTTGGTAAGCTCGTGAAGACTCGTGAAGATTTTTCAACATGATGAAAAATGTCCACGAGAGCCCCGAGTACCTACAAGTAGCTATTACCATAATTCTCTAAGTTCGAATCAGGGGAAACTCGGGAGAACTCTTGAATTAGCTCATACAGTGGGACAGCCTCTTTAGTCTACTGGTTTATATTTGAACCACACTGGTAAAAATGAACTTTGTATATTGTGCATTTTGGGTCTGATGTACATATTCTGTTAGCTACTCTAAATCTATCTGATACACAAGTATTACATCAATCAATGGTTTTTAATTTGTATTTGTGATTACAATCACAAGCAACTTTGGATTAATAATAATTAGAGGTTTGAGTAAACATGTTTACATCTGTGGACTGTTCTATTTCCAAGGGAACAGTTTTGGAAGACCACTTTTTGGAAAGCACAAATAGCCCCATGTCTTAAACTGCCTCAGATTCCAACTTTACCTCTATGTGCCAGTAATAACGCTATTATATGTGGTGAACATTTATTCAAAACACACTGTACAAATGACGGCTTGACATTGGATGAGATAGCTCTGCATGTCAGAACACATGATTTTTATTAAACCAGGCATCTAAGCTGGTGGACAACTAATGTAGGGACTTCAGTGTCACACTGACAACATATTTGCTTGTTGAAACAGGCCTCTGAAAATGCCAATAGAAATTTCCTGAATCACTGTAGTTAAAATGCAGCTTGAACACTCAGTTTGAATCAGCACTAATGTTTAACAAAATAACTCACCAATTCACAAAATAAGATAATTGATAGAAGCAAATTAAGTAAAGTTCTAAAGGAATTACAGGTACTTGTTACAAAAATCTGAATTTAATCACAATGTTATTAAGTGAAAAATCGATAGTCTACACAATAATAGCTGGTATTTTGCTGGGAAATGCTGGTGTTCCACATGGAACTACTAAAACTGATGTGTAGGTGCTACCAGGTTCAGAATTCATACATACACTGTTTTGAATATTTTTGATTTATTTCAGCATTTCGATTGTGTCCAAGCGTCCTTTTGAATTTTACTTGTTTTAGCATTTGTTTCAATCTTTTAACAATTTATTTTAATATTCCAATTAATTTTCACAGGTTTGAATGTTTCTGGAACCATTCAAAATAATTCCATATTCTTGACAGGCTTCATGACCACCTATGACAGGTGAGTGAAAATCAAAAAAAATAATGCAGACACTGAAATAAAAATAGAACCTGAAACATTAACACTGTTTCTTTTTCCACAGTTGCTGCCTGACCTGAATGTTTCCAGTAACTTCTATTTTTATTTATGACAGTTGAGTAGTTTAGGAAGGAACTGTAGATTCTGGTTTACACTGAAGATAGACACAAAATGCTGGAGTAACTCAGCAGAAAAGGGAGCATCTATGGAGAAAAGGAATAGGTGACATTTCAAGTCTGAAGTAGGGAATCAACCTTAAATCTATATTTCTAAAAGTCTGATCTTGACCACTTCCTGTTGTTCTGTATATTGATTTTAGAAAAAACGCTGCAACTTATGGCTGTGATTTTTGGCCATCTTTCTCAGAGTCCTCCTCTGCTGTGCAGGACAAGAGGATTTTCCCCATCGGTGAAAAATAAAAGAGTTATTAGTGTTTTAAAAATGTTGAGATTCTCTCTGCTGAAGGCCGTGCCCCTTCCGGAGGGACTATAAAACCCAGAAGTATTGAGTGCCTCAGTCAGTCTCTGCTAGATGGAGGAACAAGAGGGTCACGTCTCTCAGTCTGAGCTGTGAATAACACTGAACTCATGTCTACTAAACTGTGAGTGTGGTTTTACTGACCTAGAGTGCCCGTAATGTGGTTTGAAAATGAAAATGTGGTTGGTTTGAAGTGAAGCACTGCAAATGGCTGTTGTTGGTGGTGGTTGGTTTGAAGTGAAGCACTGCAAATGGCTGTTGTTGGTGGTGGTTGGTTTCGGGTGAAGCACTGAAATCGACTGTTGTTGGTAGCGATTGGTTGGAAGTGAAGCAATGCACATGGCTGTTGTTGGTGGTGGTGGTTGGTTGGAAGTGAAGCACTGCATATGGCTGTTGTTGGTGGTGGTGTTTGGTTGGAAGTGAAGCGCTGCACATGGCTGTTGTTGGTGGTGGTGTTTGGTTTGAAGTGAAGCACTGCAAATGTCTATTGTTGGTGGTGGTTGGTTGGAAGTGAAGCATTGCACATGGCTGTTGTTGGTGGTGGTTGGTTGGAAATTAAGCAATGCACATGGCTGTTGTAGGTTGGGTTGGTTTGTTGGAAGTGAGGCACTGTATATGGCTGTTGTTGGTGGTGGTGGTTGGTTGGAAGTGAAGTACTGCACATGGCTGCTGTTGGTGGTGGTGGTGGTTGGTTGAAAGTGAAGCGCTGCACATGGCTGTTGTTGATGGTGGTGTTTGGTTTGAAGTGAAGGACTGCAAATGTCTATTGTTGGTGGTGGTTGGTTGGAAGTGAAGCAATGCACATGGCTGTTGTTGGTGGTGGTGGTTGGTTGGAAGTGAAGCACTGCACATAGTTGTTGGTGGTAGTTGGTTGGAAGTGAAGCACTGCACATGGTTGTTGTTGGTGGTGGTTGGTTGGAAGTGAAGCACTGCACATGGTTGTTGTTGTTGGTGGTGGTTGGTTGGAAGTGAAGCACTGCACATGACTGTTGTTTTTGGTGGTGGTTGGTTGGAAGTGAAGCACTGCACATGCTTGTTGTTGGTGGTGGTTGGTTGGAAGTGAAGCACTGCACATGGCTGTTGTTGGTGGTGGTTGGTTGGAAGTGAAGCACTGCAAATGGCTGTTTGATGTGGTTACTTGACAACTTCCTGTTGGCACTGCATATTGATTTTAGATAAAACACTGCCACATGGCTGTGATTTTCGGCCATCTTACACAGTCCCCCTCCGCTCATCAGGTGCCGAGGATTCTTCCAATCAATGAAAAGTAAAAGTGTTCTTTGTGTTTAAAAGAGGTTGAGAATATATCTCCTGTCAATCGTGCCACGAAGGCCATGCCCCTTCCGGTGGGAGGGGGGAGGGATTATAAAACCCGGAAATGTGGGTGCGGCTCAGTCTCTGCAAGATCGGGGAGGGAGAGGTCACAACTCTGTCTGAGCTGTTAATCAACTGAACACACTGAATGTCTACAGAACTGTGAGTGTGGTATTTATGTGGTGTTTTGTGTGGTTTTATGGTGGTTTCACCCTGCTTGATATGGTATGAAACTGCATTTGAATGTGGCGGCTTTGCTCCCTGCATGATATGGTATGAAGCTTCATTTGAATGTGGTGGCCTTGCACCCTACAAGAAATGGTATGAAACTGCATTTGAATTTGGTGGCTTTGCACCCTGCTTGAAATTGTATGAAAATGCACATGAATTTGGTGGCCTTGCACCCTACAAGAAATTGTATGAAACTGCATTTGAATTTGGTGGCTTTGCACCCTGCTTGAAATTGTATGAAAATGCACATGAATTTGGTGGCCTTGCGCCCTGCTTGAAATGGTAAGAAACTGCACTTGAATTTGGTGGCCTTGCACCCTTCCTTGAAATGGCATGAAACTGCACTTGAGTTTGGTGGCCTTGCACCCTGCTTGATGTGGTATGAATCTGCACTTGAATTTGGTGGACTTGCACCCTGCTTGAAGTGGTAAGAAATGGCACTTAAATTTGGTGGCCTTGCACCCTGCTTGAAGTGGTCGGAAACTGCAATTGAATTTGGTGGCCTTGCACATTCCTTGAAATGGCATGAAACTGCACTTGAGTTTGATGGCCTTGAATCCTGCTTGAAGTGGTAGGAAACTGCACTTGAATTTGGTGGCCTTGCACCCTGCTTGATGTGGTATGAATCTGCACTTGAATTTGGTGGACTTGCACCCTGCTTGAAGTGGTAAGAAATGGCACTTAAATTTGGTGGCCTTGCACCCTGCTTGAAGTGGTCGGAAACTGCAATTGAATTTGGTGGCCTTGCACATTCCTTGAAATGGCATGAAACTGCACTTGAGTTTGATGGCCTTGAATCCTGCTTGAAGTGGTAGGAAACAACACTTGAGTTTGGTGGCCTTGCACCCTGCTTGAAGTGGTAGGAAACTGCACTTGAATTTGGTGGCCTTGCACCCTGCTTGAAGTGGTAAGAAATGGCACTTGAATTTGGTGGCCTTGCATCCTGCTTGAACTGGTACCAAACTGCACTTGAATTTGGTGGCCTTGCACATTTCTTGAAATGGCATGAAACTGCACTTGAGTTTGATGGCCTTGAATCCTGCTTGAAGTGGTAGGAAACAACACTTGAGTTTGGTGGCCTTGCACCCTGCTTGAAGTGGTAGGAAACTGCACTTGAATTTGGTGGCCTTGCATCCTGCTTGAACTGGTACGAAACTGCACTTGAATTTGGTGGGCTTGCACCCTGCTTGAAGTAGTCGGAAACGGCACTTGAATTTGGTGGCCTTGCACCCTTCCTTGAAATGGCATGAAACTGCACTTGAGTTTGATGGCCTTGAATCCTGCTTGAAGTGGTAGGAAACAACACTTGAGTTTGGTGGCCTTGCACCCTGCTTGAAGTGGTAGGAAACTGCACTTGAATTTGGTGGGCTTGCACCCTGCTTGATGTGGTATGAAACTGCACTTGAATTTGGTGGCCTTGCACCCTGCACTTGAATTTGGTGTCCCAGAATGTCCATACTAGCCCTCTGGAACCACAACACCCATACTAGCGCTCCAGAAAGTCCCGCCCCCCCCCCCCCCCCCCCACTGGCCACCAATATTGGAATTGGTGGAGAGGTGTAATATTGTGTTGGGGGACTAGCCCTCCCGTGTGAACATGGGACCCACTTAGTCTAGTGTCACCTAATCCTTTTCTCCAGAGATGCTTCCTGACCTGCTGAGTTACTCCAGCATTTTATGTTTATCTTCAGTTGAGTAGTTTATCCAACTTTAAACTTGTTTCAGTTTTATGATGGGGTTGTTTAAACAGTAATTGTATAGGAATGCTTTGTGGCTGCACAGGTTGAAAGTCAGCCCATTGAGAGTCATCACTTTGCAAGATGTTGATGTTCAGTGGATATATTAACTCGGCATGTGGGACAGTAGCTAAAAATGACAACTAGCCAACAGCGGGAAACTCTAAGCCAATAATTCAAATTGCTTGTCCATAAAGGGAAACATTTTCCATTGTTAGAAAATGGGATGTTGGCCTCATTATTCACTATTAAGTTTCAGCAACAGATATAAATGCTATTGATTGTCAAGCTTGAAAGGGTTCAGAAAAGATTTACAAGGATGTTGCCAGGACTAGAGGGTGTGATCTATGGGGAAAGGTTGAGCAGGCTGGGTCTCTATTCCATGAAGCGCAGGAGTATGAGGGGACATCTTATAGAGGTGTACAAAATCATGAGAGGAATAGGTCAGGTAGATGCAGAGTCTTTTGCCCAGAGTAGTGGAATCGAGGACCAGAGGTTCAAGGTGAAGGGGAAAAGATTTAATAGGAATCTGAGGGGTAACTTTTTCACACAAAGGGTGGTGGATGTATGGAACAAGTGGCCAGAGAAGGTAGTTGAGGCTGGGACTATCCTATCGTTTAAGAAACAGTTGGACAGACACATGGACAGGAAAGGTTTAGAGGGATATGGACCAAGCGCAGGCAAGTGGAACTAGTGTAGTTGGGACATTGTTGGCGAGTTGGGCCGAAGGGCCTGTTTCCACACTGTATCATGCTATGACTTTATGATTCTGTTTTCTGGAGGCTATTTGCTCTATACTCTTAGATCAATCAGCAGAAAAGTTGCCTATTAATACACAGCAGTTCAACCAACTAAATGTAACAACTAAAGGTAGCAAGGCAATTACAAAGAGCAGACATGACGTAATTAAAAAGAGCAATTAATTTGTGTATTATGGTTTTGACATGACCATTTCCAGGATTTGAAAGACCAAAATGATTGCTCATGTTTTTGAGCTTGATTACTTTCCAGTGATGAGCCTTCTGGTGTATTATCACCTTTTAAAAGGCTTTATGTAAATACAACTGTTGATGGGTTGTAACAGTTGAATTAAAGGGATTTCCTTTTGTCTACAATCCTGCACTTCAATATTTGGGCGACAAAGATAAATTTGACAATTGATTTTTAAATCTTACCTTCATTTGCTGTTGCAGATTGCACTGTGAAATCATATTTAGTGTAATTTCTTGATAGGTCTGACCCACTCCAGTCGTAATGATTTACTTAAACATCACAACTTGAGTTTTGATTTGTCATGGAGTGAAAACCAAATGCACAGCTGAATGTAACAGTTTAATGTCTGTCTATTTAGAGTGCCGTAAATGAACACATTGCCAGCTGATTATTGCTGTGCCCACAGACACATTAGATTATTGAATAAAAGATTTGGCAATTGGCACATGTCATTAAGGAGATTGTATTTAATGAAATCTCCTAGTACAATCAGCTTGGGATTGGTATTGGTTTACTATTGTCACATGTACTGAGATACAGTGAAAAACTTTATTTTGCATGCTATCTGGGTAAATCCTACAGTTCATGAGTATAATAAGTAATGCAAAAAGATAAAATAATATGGTAGAAACAATTAACTGCAGATGTTGGTTTACAAAACAAGATACGTAGTGCTGGAGTAACTCAGTGGGTCAGCCAGCATCTCTGGAGAACATAGATAAGTGATATTTTGGGTTGGAATCTTCGCTCAAAACGTCACCTACCCATGTTTTCCAAAGATGCTATCTAACACGCTGAGTTACTCCAAGACTATATCTTCTTGTGCAGAATTTAAGTGTTCCTGCTGTAGAGAAAGTGCAGACTAAAAAATTGCAAGGGCTGCAATGAGGTAGATTGTGAGAGTGGGATACATCTTTAGCACATGACAGGTCCCTACAAGAGTCTGATGACAGTGGGGAACAAGCAATATTTGAATCAGGTGGTACGTGCTTTCAATCCTTTCTATGCTTTGGTCATCAGGAGAGGGGTGAAGAGGGAATGGCTGGTGTGTCAGGGCCATTGATTATGTTGGCTGCTTTCAGAGGAAGTGTGAAATTAGGTGGAGGAGTGTGACACTGGTTTGTGTGATGAACTGGGCTACATCCATAACGCTGCAATTCTTTGTGGTCATGGGCAGAGCAGTTACTGAAAAAGGTTGTGAAAAAACCCCATATGATGTTTTCTACATGCATCTGTAGAATTTTGTCAGCCATTGGAGACATGCCAAATTTATTTTGTCTTCTGAGGAGGTAAAGACATTTGCTGTGCTTTCTTGGCAGTACCCTCATTGTTGCTGGACCAGGACCAGGACATATTTACGATCATTGATGCAGACTGGACCTTTGTGGTCCATCACCAGCTCCTTTGTTTTGCTGACATTGAAGAAAAGGTCATTGTCCTTACGTAATGCTACTAACTCTTTCTCCTTTCTATACTCAATCTCAACATTGTTCAAGATCAGGCCCACTGCAGTTGTCTCATCAGCAAAAATGGAATTAGAGCAGAATTTGGCCACACAGTCGTAAGTATATGGAGAATAGAGTAAGAGGCTGAAGACACTGACATGGGGCACCGGTGGTGAGATTTATCCTGCACATTAATGCAATCACATGGGAAGCTCATCAATGCCTCTACTTCCTCAGATGTTCAAGGGGATTTGGTATATCCTACAAGTGTATGATATAGAGCATAATGGCTGGTTGGATCACAACCTGGTTTGTTAACTTGAATGGCCAAGAACAATGGAGCTGTTGCAAGTCATAGACTTCACTCCGTCTGTCCCAGGTATTGATCCCACTATCAAAGGAATTGATAGGAAATACTGCCTCAAAAAAAACGCTAATAAGGCCGCTTCAGGAAGGAGGCACAGATATATAACCATATAACCATATAACAATTACAGCACGGAAACAGGCCCTCTCGGCCCTTCCAGTCCGAGCCGAACATTTATTTTCCCCTAGTCCCATCTACCTGCACTCAGACCATACCCCTCCATTCCCTTCCCCTCCATATACCTATCCACTTTACTTTTAAATGTTAAAATCGATCCTGCCTCCACCACTTCTGCTGGAAGCTCATTCCACACAGCCACCACTCTCTGAGTAAAGAAGTTCCCCCTCATGTTACCCCTAAATCTCTGTCCCTTAATTCTCATGTCATGCCCTCTTGTTTGAATCTTCCCCACCCTCAATGGGAAAAAGCTTATCCACGTCAAGTCTGTCTATCCCTTTCATCATTTTAAAGACCTCAATCAAGTCCCCCCTTAATCTTCTGCGCTCCAAAGAATAAAGACCTAACCTGTTCAACCTTTCTCTGTAACTTAGTTGCTAGAACCCAGGCAACATTCTAGTAAATCTCCTCTGTACTCTCTCTATTTTGTTGACATCCTTCCTATAATTAGGCGACCAAAATTGTACACCATACTCCAGAATTGGTCTCACCAATGCCTTGTACAATTTTAACATTACTTCCCTACTCCTATATTCAATGCTCTGATTTATAAAGGCCAGCACACCAAAAGCTTTATTTACCACCCTATCTACATGTGATTCCACCTTCAGGGAACTATGCACAGTTTTTCCTAGATCCCTCTGTTCCACAGCATTCCTCAATTCCCTACCATTTACCATGTACGTCCTATTTTGATTTGTCCTGCCAAGATGTAGCACCTCAAACTTATCAGCATTTAACTCCATCTGCCATCTTTCAGCCCACTCTTCCAAATGGCCCAAATCTCTCTGTAGACTTTGAAAATCTACTTCATTATCCACAACACCACCTATCTTAGTATCATCTGCATACTTACTTATCCAATTTTCCACCCCATCATCCAGATCATTGATGTACATGACAAACAACAGTGGACCCAACACAGATCCCTGAGGCACCCCCCTGGTCACCGGCTTCCAACCTGACAAACAGCCATCCACCATTAACACCCAAAGATTGAACCTTCTTAACCAACCTGGGGAATCTTGTCAAACGCCTTACTGAAATCCATATAGACAACATCCACTGCTTTACCCTCATCAATTTCCCTAGTAACCACTTCAAAAAATTCAAGAAGTTTTGTCAAACATGACCGTCCAGGCAAAAATCCATGTTAACTGTTGCTGATCAGACCCTGTTTATCCACATGCTTATATACAGTGGCTTGCAAAAGTATTCATACCCCTTGAACTTTTCCACATTTTGTCACGTTACAACCACAAACGTAAATATATTTTATTGGGATTTTATGTGATAGACCAACACAAAGTGGCGCATAATTGTGAAGTGGAAGGAAAATTATACATGGTTTTCAAATTTTTTTACAAATAAAAAAATAAAAAGTGTGGCGTGCAAAAGTATTCAGCCCCCTTTAATCTGATACACCTAAATAAAATCCAGTGCAACCAATTGCCTTCAGAAGTCACCTAATTAGTAAATAGAGTCCACTTGTGTAATCTAATCTCAGTATAAATACAGCTGTTCTGTGAAGGCCTCATGTTAGAGAACACTAGAGAACAAACAATGTTCCTTGGGCATCATGAAGCCCAAGGAATACACCAGACAGGTCAGTGATAAAGTTGTGGAGAAGTTTAAAGCTGGGTTAGGTTATAAAAAAAATCCCAAGCTTTGAACATCTCGCGGAGCACTGTTCAATCCATCATCCGAAAATGGAAGGAGTATGGCACAACTGCAAACCTACCAAGACATGGACGTCCACCTAAACTGACAGGCCATGCAAGCAGAGCATTGATCAGAGAAGCAGCCAAGAGGCCCATGGTAACTCTGGAGGAGCTGCAGAGGTCCACAGCTCAGGTGGGAGAATCTGTCCACAGGACAACTATTTGCCGTGCACACCACAAATCGGGCCTTTATGGAAGAGTGGCAAGAAGAAAGCCATTGTTGAATCAAAGCCATAAGAAGTCCCATTTTCAGTTTTCCACAAGCCATGTGGGGGACACAGCAAACATGTGGAGGAAGGTGCTCTGGTCTGATGAGACCAAAATTGAAGTTTTTGGCCTAAATGCAAAACGCTATGTGTGGCGGTAAACTAACACTGCACATCACCCTGAACACACCATCCCCACTGTGAAACATGGTGGTGGCAGCATCATGCTGTGGGGATGCCTTTCTTCAGGAGGGACAGGGAAGCTGGTTAGAGTTGATGGGAAGATGGATGGAGCCCAATACAGGGCAATCTTGGAAGAAAACCTTTTAGAGTCTGCAAAAGACTTGAGGCTGGGGCGGAGGTTTACCTTCCATCAGGACAACGACCCTAAACATACAGCAAGAGCTAAAATGGAATGGTTTAGATCAAAGCATATTCATGTGTTAGAATGGCCCTGTCAAAGTCCAGACCTAAATCCAATTGAGAATCTCTGGCAAGACTTGAAAATTGCTGTTCACAGACGCTCTCCATCCAATCTGACTGAGCTTGAGCTATTTTGCAAAGAAGAATGGGCAAAAATGTCAGTCTCTAGATGTGCAAAGCTGGTAGAGACATACCCCAAAAGACTTGCAGCTGTAATTGCAGCGAAAGGTGGTGCTACAAAGTATTGACTCAGGGGGGCTCAATACTCTTGCATGCCACACTTTTCAGTTTTTTATTTGTAATAAAATTTGGAAACCATGTATCATTTTCCTTCCACTTCACAATTATGCACCACTTTGTGTTGGTCTGTCTCATAAAATCCCAATAAAATACATTTGCATTTGTGGTTGTAACGTGGCAAAATGTGGAAAAGTTCAAGGGGTATGAATACTTTTGCAAGCCACTGTATATTATCTCTAAGTATCCTTTCCATTAATTTGCCCACCACTGACGTCAAACTAACAGGTCTATAATTGCTAGGTTTATTCTTTGAACCCTTTTTAAACAATGGAACAACATGTGCAGTACGCCAATCCTCCGGCACTATTCCCGTTTCTAATGACATTTGAAATATTTCTGTCATAGCCCCTGCTATTTCTACACTAACTTCCCTCAATGTCCTACGGAATATCCTGTCAGGACCTGGAGACTGATCCATGTTTATATTTTTCAAAAGTGTCAGTACTTCCTCCTCTTTGAATCTCATAGTTTCCATAGCTACTCTACTTTTTTCCCTTACCTCACAGAGTTCAATATCTTTCTCCTTGGTGAATACCGAAGAAAATAAATTGTTCAATATCTCCCCCATCTCTTTTGACTCTGCAGATAGCTGTCCATTCTGGCTCTCTAATGGTCCAATTTTATCCCTCGTTATCCTTTTGCTATTAATATAGCTGTAGAAACCCTTTGGATTTACTTTCACCTTTCTTCCCAAAACAACCTCATATCTTCTTTTAGCTTTTCTAATTTCTTTCTTAAGATTCTTTTTACACTCTTTATACTCATCTAGCACCTCATTTACTCCATGCCTCCAATAATTATTGTAGATATCTCTCTTTTTTCGAACCAAGTGTCTAATTTCCCTTGAAAACCATGGCTCTTTACAATTTTTACTATTTCCTTTCAACCGAACATGGACATAAAGATTCTGTACTCTTACAATTTCCCCTTTAAATGCCCTCCATTTCTCTTCTGCATCCTTTCCATAAAACAAAATGTCCCAATTCACTCCTTTTAACTCCTTGCGCATTCCATCAAAGTTAGCCTTTCTCCAATCAAAAATGTCAACGCTAGGTCCAGTTCAGACTCTCTCCATAATTATATTGAAACTAATGATATTGTGATCACTGGTCCCGAAGTGCTCACTAACGCATACCTCCGTCTCCTGACCTGCCTCATTTCCTAACAGGAGGTCCAGCACTGCCCCTTCTCGGGTTGATACCTCTATGTATTGCTGCAAAAAACTATCCTGCACACATTTTACAAACTCCAAACCATCCAGCCCATTTACAGAGTGTGTTTCCCAGTCAAATTTTGGAAAATTGAAATCTCTCACAATCACTACCTTGTGCTTACTACTAATATCTGCTATCTCCTTACATATTTTCTCTTCCAATTCTCGCTCCCCATTTGGCGGTCTATAATACACCCCTAAAAGTGTTGCTACACCGTTCCCACTTCTCAGTTCCACCCAAACTAGGGCTACCTAGACGAGCCCTCTAATCTATCCTGCCAAAGCACTGCTGTAATATCTTCTCTGACAAGCAATGCAACACCTCCACCTCTGGTCCCTCCAATTCTGAAGCAACAAAATCCTGGAATATTTAGATGCCTGAGAACCATGACTTCCAGATTAAAGAATAGTTTCTTCCCAACAACCATTAGGTTAATCAATCACTCTGTACAACCCTAACTGGCATCCTAGCTCAGCAGCAATCTACTATAGACTTAGGTTGCACTAAGTAATTTGGATTGCACTCTGTTGGTATGGTTACCTAGTGTTACTGATTGCTTACTGACCTTTTTTGGCTGTGTTGTAAAGTTGAAGCAAGTAAGAAATTAAGTGTTCTGTTCTGGATACATATTGTTACTGATTGAAGTTTATGGGTCAGGAAGTGAAGCATCCAGTTGCAGACGGGGGAGGTGGGAGGTGGGAGGAGGAGGGATGCTGATTCCTGGGTTCAGGAGTTGTTGATGAGTTTCGTTGGAATTATGGTGTAAAAGGTGGGGTTATAGTTAATGCAATGTGGTGTGTTATAGGTGACCTTGTTAATCAGATGTTGCAGGGGTAAATACAGGAGCAGGGCATCTGCTGTGGACCAATTCTGGCAGAAGCTAAATAGCAGTCGATCTAGGCTGTGTGGGAGGCTGGGGTTAATGCCCTGACCAGCCTCTCAAAGCACTTCTCAATGCTAAATGTCAGAGCTACCAGACAGTAATCATCAAGGAAATCACAAATGATCTTCCACATGCTATCTCCATTGATGCATGCTGAATCATCTCAAAACACTGAAACGTTCAAGAATTGATAAGATGAAAACCATAATTAGATTAATAGGTCTCTAGACATTATTTTTCAAAAGAGATTGGTCGAGTGTCATTCAAGAATCTAATAATTGTGTCCCCTCAAAACAATGAAACATTCAAATATTTTTACAAAAGATGCAGACCATAGTTAGATTAATAAGTCTCCTCTGTAAGTGATCACTCAAGGGTCATTCAAGAAGCTTGCAATTTGTATTTATGAATACAATGAGCAAATAGCTGTCACAATTCTGTTTTTGTGTAGGACAATTATGCTGAAAGGCAAGACTATTGATTTCTCGCAGGTATACTGAAACTCTAAGCAAGAATGAGATGACCTTAGCTGAAGAAGCAATCTATAAGATGCTTCTGAAAATCTGTAAGCATCAAATATCTATTGATGGGCAAGAAAGGCCAAGAGCCAGAAATTTATCTTTCAAAATAAAATTATTGTGCTGATTTAGACCAGATCTAAGAATAGCAAGGGAACTTCGAGCTCATGAAAAATAATTGATCCACCTTTGCTCCAGGTGTGCTCAACAGAAGCTGAAGCTTGAAAATATAGCTTTTGTGCCATTTAACAGGCAGCAGGAATTGATAAATGGTGCATTTTATGCAGTATAAACTCTGATGTCCAAGCTGTTTCATCAGCACCATTTCATTGGGGAAGGTACATTGTTCAGGAAGCCAATTCCTTCACACTGCTGCTGCAAAAAAGCAGATTAATTATAAGATCAGTGAATTTGATGTACAAAGTGCTAAATAATGAACGCACAGCTCAAGGAAGATGATTTTTAACTATCTCCAATTGACAATGAAATGTATTGCAATTACAAATTCATTGGAAGTTTCAATTGCATCTTTGGTACAAAGGATCAAAGTGCATTGGCAGCCATATTTGAGAAAATTCCCACAAAAATGAAACTTGATAGTCTAAGGATTATATTTCAGGAAAAGAACATATACATACTGAGAAATAAAGTATTAAAAATGTGGCATTAGTTATGGTGATGGTTAAAGAGTGGCAAGGTAGCACTGGTTGAGCTGTGTAAACTTTTAGGGGTGGATTAGCATGGTGTAGAGTTGGCAGTGTATAGTGTGATGGGAATTGAGGATTGGCATTGGGTGTAATGGAGGGGTGAGATTTAGGGCCAGGCAGACAGAGTGATGGAAGTAGGTGTAGTGGTAGGGTCAATGATTGAAATCCAAAGGTTTTCAGCTGGCACCAATCTCTCGTGGTCTACACCTTCTCACACCTTCCCTTCTGTTTCAGCTGCCATGAGCCCTATTCCATTGTAATTTGGGACTTGGTTTAAAGATACAATGGAAATAGCAGATATGGCAATGCAATATTCCCTCATTGCCTCATTGAAACACAAGTTTAGATTTTTTTGCATAGATTTCAAGATTTTCAAAATAGTAGGAACATTTTAAATCAATATTGTGCTTATATTTAGGAAAAGCGGTAAGGTCCTTGTTATCTTTTGTTCATTAATAGAAGGCACTAGTCAAAACTCCCAATCACTGCTAACTCATCTGTGCCACTTCTTATCTTCGCCATTCCACCCACAACCAATCAATCTATTCCTAGCCCCCCCCCCCTTTACCTACTCAATGCTTACACTTATTGCTTACAAGAATTGTTGCCCAATATTTTTATTATTTTTCTTATGTTGTGTTATTATTTTAATAATAGATTCAAACATTTTCCCGACAATATAGTTCGCTGCCATTTTTCTGTTTATACTATAATTCTTCCTGTCCCGGATTACAGAGGAGTAATTTGTTGAGACTCTGAACATTTTTACACAGCTTCATATTCAAGAAGGTCATAATTTTCCCCTCAGCCATTCATTATGAGCGTGGTTGATCTTTTACATCATCATCACTTTTCTGAACCAATATCATATTCCTTGATTCCCTTTTTACAATGAAAAATCCAAAGGTTTCCATCTGGCACCAATCTCTTGTGGTCTACACCTTGTCACACCTTTCCTTCTGTTTCCTCTGCCATGAGGCCTATTCTATTGCAACTTTAAATCTGTTTCATTTCTAACTTTCCCAGGCTATCTAATAGGGAGCACAGAGATGTCGTCAGAGGGTAGTATAAATGGGAACCACCTCAAATGAGAACTAGCTTTCAACTCAGTTTTATTACATCCATGTTGGTTTTATAGAGCATGATGATCTTTGTTGACATGATAAGGAGCTATAATGAGAGGTTGAACAGACTTGCATTGTTTTATCTGGAGCGTCATAGGCTGAGGAGTGTCCTGATAGAGTATATAAAAATATAAAGGGCCTTAATGGGGCAGATACTCAGCCCTTTTTCCAGGGCGGAAATGTCAAATTCTAGACAACTTCAATTTATGGTTAGATGGGGAAAGTTAAAACGGGATTTGGAAATCTAGGGGCATGGTAGCGTAGCGGGAGAGTTACTGCCTTATAACGCCAGAGTCCTAGATTCGGTTCTGACTACGGGTGCTTGTCTGTGGAGAGTTTGTAAGTTCTCCCCATTACCTGCATAATTTTTCTCCTAGATCTTTGGATTCTTCTCTCCAAAGATGTAAAGGTTTGTAGGTTAATTGGCTTGGTATAAATGTAAATCATCCTTGGAGTGTGTAGAATAGTGTTAATGTGCCGGGATCGCTGGTCGGTGCGGACTCGGTAGGCTTAAGGGCCTGTTTTGCGCTGTATCCCTTAACTAAACTAAAGTGCTTATTTTTATACACAATGATAAGTGTCTGACTGAGGATATGATGAAGACTCTCCCACCTTATCTCCCTCACATACATGCATGTATTGAGCTTGGGTGTCATGGTACACCAGTCATTGAAAGTAGGCATGCAGGTGCAGCAGGCTGTGAAGAAAGCGAATGGTATGTTGGCATTCATAGCAAAAGGATTTGAGTACAAGAGCAGGGAGGTTCTACTGCAGTTGTACAGGGTCTTGGTGAGGCCACACCTGGAGTATTGCGTACAGTTTTGGTCTCCTAATCTGAGGAAAGACATTCTTGCCATAGAGGGAGTACAGAGAAGGTTCACCAGACTGATTCCTGGGATGGCACAACTTCCATATGAAGAAAGACTGGATAGACTCGGCTTGTACTCGCTGGAATTTAGAAGATTGAGGTGAGTGATCTCATAGAGACTTACAAAATTCTCTTAAGGGGTTGGACAGGCTAGAATGCAGGAAGATTGTTCCCGATGTTGGGGGTCCAGGACAAGGGGTCACAGTTTAAGGATAAGGGGGAAGTCTTTTAGGACCGAGATGAGAAAATCGTTTTTCACACAGAGAGTGGTGAATTTGTGGAATTCTCTGTCACAGAAGGTAGTTGAGGCCAGTTTGTTGACCATATTTAAGAGGGTGTTGGATGAGGCCCTTGTGGCTGAAGAGATCAGGGGGTATGGAGAGAAGGCAGGTACAGGATATTGAGTTGGATGATCAGCCATGATCATATTGAATGGTGGTGCAGGCTCGAAGGGCCGAATAGCCTGCTCCTGCACCTAATTTCTATGTTTCTATGTTTCTATGTTTGAACCTTTTCCTGTGCATTGTATTTACTGTGTTGTTCTTTGAATGTATTTTTATCCACATATCTACCCCACTTGTAACATTGATTCTGCTTCCCACTCCCCAGATGCTGCTTGACCTACTAATTATCAGCATTTTCTGTTTTTATTCAGGTTTCCATCACTTTGAGTTCATATTTATTCCCGTAACATTTTTATATGCTTTCTCACCTGAAGGCAGTTTGTTTCCTTAGGGCATTTTGTCGCATCCCAATTTCATACCCGACAACTGACTGGAGTTAACTAAGATGTAGTTATTTCAGTGAAGTTTTATACTCTGTGGAGCTTGCTGAAAATAACATTCAATTAATTGAATGGGTATTACCTGTTTCAAACAATAATGCAAACAGACATCCAAAGCCACGTTATTGTCCAAGTTATTTAGCTAATACTCAAGACTTTCATGAAAAACAATCTGTTTAGATACTCAGTGCCCTGAAATGGCGCTAAAGATCAATGGACTCATAATTGAAGTTCTGTGGAAAAAGAGAAGGTAAACAGTGGTGGAAATTGATTGAAAGCATCGACCAGGACAGCAAAGCTAAAATCTGCTACCATGACTTGAGCCCATGCCTGACACAATCCCTCGCGTCATTTATATTTAATGACAGTGGAACTTAGTTGCTTTAATATAAAAATACAAGATTTCATGAATCCCAGCAGAAATTCCCCAGTTGCTAGCTGTTAACCTTATTCACTATACCAGATCCTTAGCTTATCTCAGAAATACTGTTGTGCTCAATTGTAGCTAATAGAAGGTAATTCAAAGACTAAAGCAAACTTTATATCTGGCCTTTGCCACTGGGAAAACAAATGCTGGTCACACTAAATTATTTAGCAATGCAATACAAGGCTATGTACATATCTCATTTTGGCAGGTGCAAAGTGTTATCTTCCACAAGGCAATTGGTTATGATTAACAGATTTTGTTTACTATGTCTGTTTTTTTAATTTTTCTTTAAAATATGCAGCAGTTAGTGGGGCTGCCCCACAGCTCTCAATGGTTCAATGGATATTTATTGTCACATATGCAATTAAACATTGCACAGTGAAGTTAATTTTGCATATATGCTGGCGCTGCCATGTGTGGCGCCATTTCATCGAGTTCAAAGTCGGGATTCCCGCGTGTTCGTTCGACCGGAGAGGCTCCGGATTCCTTCCATCACCCGCGACTGGCTCGGCCAGCGAACCGTCATCCCCTTTTCTCCTTGTCAGCCATCTTGTGTCCCGGGGGCAACCTCCTGTAGCCTACCCAAAGGCGCTGGAAACATTACCCCGAATTCGGGGCTCGAAGCACGCAAATTCAATCCTGACTTCATGAGTAGCTTCATGAGCAGCACTTTTTGCATTATTCCATGATGTCTGAGTTTTCTCTGAGTGCTCTGGTTTCCTCACTTGTTCCAAAGATGGGCTGGTAGGTTCATTGGCATTTGTAAACTACCCCTTACCATGATTAATGGTAAAACAAAAACACAATAAATGAGAATACATAGACAGTCAGAACCTTTGTTCCAGGGTGGAAATGTGCAACACTCTAGGGCATAAGGTGAGAGGGGGAAGTTTAATGGAGGCATGCTGGGCACATTAAAACTTTCCCCTCTCACCTTATAGAGTGCTGGGTGCCTGCAACGCACATTGAGGTGTGGTGATAGACCCAGATATGATAGTGCCATTTAAGAGGCTTTTGGATGCACATATGGAAGTGCAGGGAATAGTGGGATATGAATCATGTACAGATGAGAATTGGTTAACTTGGCATTGTGCTCAGCACAAATATTCCCGTTCCTGTGCTGCGCTGTTCTATATTCTATGTGAGAAAGAATAATTGGCAGAAAAAATACTAGGAGATAAGGATATTACTGGCTAATACTGGATAAATATTTCAAACAATATTTAGAACTATGTTCTTTAGTATGCAATTTCAAATGGTGGCTTCGATTCCTAGTTTTCATTCTTCTTAGATCCATCACTATTCATAGTACAGCACTGGAACCGACCATTTGGTTCACAACATCCACAACATTCAAAAATGAACCTCTTTCATGGTTCCTTCTCTGAGCTACCCCGAATCTACATCTTTCATTGGTCAATCTCCCTTTTTGCCCTCTGAAAAACTCATTTCATTCAATAAATCTATTCCCTGCCATATTGACACAAATACAAAGAAATTGTTGACAATTCAACTTTGTTTCTTTGCTGGTTTATACTGAAAATGGTCCCTCGCCTCAGAAATTGCCCAATCCTCTTAAATTTACCATCATTACATTAAAATGGCCACAGCGTGCTTTAATCCATTCAGATTATCACTCTTTCTTCTGTGTAGTCTTCTGGAATATAGCACAAGGATTAGGAGTAGGCTAATCAGTTCCTTGAACCCATTCCACCATTCAGCAAGATCCTGGATAATCTTATAACTTGAACTATTTTCATACCTATTTTTGCCATCTCGGTGGCACAGTGTTAGAGTTGCTGCCTTACCACATTTACAGCACCATAGACCTGGGTTCGATCCTGGCTATAGGTGCTTGTCTGTATGGAGTTTGTATGTTCTCCCCGTGACCGCGTGGGTTTTGTCTGAGAACTTTGGTTTCTTCCAACACTACAAAAAAACGTGCAGGTTTTTAAGTTAATTGGCTTGGTATCAATGTAAAAATTGTCCCTTGTGTAGGATAGCGTTAATGTGTAGAGTTCACTGGTCGGTGCAGTCTCAGTGGGCTGAAGGGCCTGTTTCTGCGCTGCTTCTCTAAACTAAACTAAATCAAACATCTCAATCAATTTAATAAAACATAACCTGCTGCGTACAAAGCCATTCTGACTGGCCCTAACTAAGCCATTCTATTCTAAATGGGAATAAATCCTATCCCAAATAATCCTTTCCAATTCTGTATCACTGACACGAAGCTGATCTGCCTATAAATTCCTGGATTCTCACTACTTCCTTTCCCAAATAAAGAAACCATTTTAGCCACTCTCCAATCCTCCAGTAGTGGCCAGAGCATCTGGGGTGACGGAGGAACTGAAGGAAATCCACACTAGGCAGGAAATGGTGTTGGATAGATTGATGGGACTGAAGGCTGATAAATCCCCCGGGGCCTGATGGTCTGCATCCCCAGGGTACATTAGAAGTGGCTCTAAAAATCGTGATCCTTGGTGATAATTTTCGACAATGTTTCTAAGACTCAGATCAGTTCCTGTGGATTGGAGGGTAGCTAATGTTATTGCCACTTTTTTAAGAAGGCGGGAAGAGAGAACAACAGGGTATTTAGACCAGTTAGTCTGACACGTGGTGGGGAAATGCTGGAATCATAAAAAAGATGAAATAGCCGACCATTTGGATAGCAGTAAACAGAGCGGCCAGCCAGCATGGATTTACAAACGGGAAATCATACTTGACTAGTCTTCTGAATTTTTGAAGATGTAACTACGAAAATGGACAAGGGAGAGCCATTGGATGTATGTACCTGGACTTTCAGAAAAGCATTTGGATAAGCCCACAGAGGAGATTAGTGGGCAAATTAGGGCACCTGGATGGGAGATAGAGTGCTTGCATGAGAGAGACGTGTTGCAGAAAGGAAACAAATGGTAGATTAAAGGGTCCCTTTCAGAATGGCAGCACTGACTATGGGGTACCGCAAGGCTCGGTGGCTGGACCACAGCTATTTCAATCATACATCAATGAATTAGATTAAGGGATTCAAAGTAACTTTAGCAAATTTGCAGATTACACAAAGCTGGGTGGCAGTGGAACTGTGAGGCGGATGCTATGAGAATCAGGGTGACTTGGACAGGTTGGAGAGTGGCAGATGCATGGCAATGAAGTTTTAATGTGGATAAATGTGAGGTTATCCACTTTGGTAGCAAAAACAGGAAGGCAGATTACTATCTAAATGCCGTCAAGTTCGGAAAAGGGTAGGAAAAACGGGATCTGGGGGCCTTGTACATCAAGTCTATGAAAAGTAGCATAGCAGGTACCAATGCAGGCAGTGCAGAAAGCGAATGCCATGGTGGCCTTTATAACAAGAGAATTTGAATATAGGAGCAAAGAGGTCCTACAGTTACAGAGCCCAAGTGAGACCACATCTGGAGTATTGTGTGCAGTTTTGGTCCCCTAATTTGAGGAAGGACCTTCTTGCTATTGAGGAGTGCAGCGTTGGTTTACAAGGTTAATTCCGGGGATGGCGTGACTGTCATATGGTGAGGGAATGGAACAGCTGGGCTTGTACACTCTGGAGTTTAGGATGAGAGGATATCTCATTGAAACATATAAGATTGTTAAGGGTTTGGACCTGCTAGAGGCAGGACACATGTTCCCGAATTTGGGGGAGTCCAGAGCCATGCCCACAGTTTAAGAATAAGGAGTAAGGCCATTTAAACGAGAGAGGAAAATCATTTTTTCTCACAAGAGTGGTGAGCTGTGAATTCTCTGCCTCAGAGGTGGTGGAGTGGTTCTCGGTGTGCTTTCAAGAAGTGACCTAAATGGGGCTCTTAAAATAGGAGTCAGGGGATATGGGGAGAAGGCAGGAACTGGGCACTGATTGGGAATGATCAGCCATGATCACATTGAATGGCGGTGCTGGCTCGAAGGGCCGAATGGCCTAATCCTGCACCTATTGTCTATTGCCTTTTGATCTCAGCTGCACCTATAAAAGATGCAAAGATCTTCAACAAGGCTCCTACAATCTCCTCTCTTGCCTCACTCAATAACCTGAGATAGATCCCATCATGCTGTGGGGATTCATCTACCTTATAACCTTTTTAAGATCCCTAACAGCGCCTTCTTAATCTGAAACTACCCTTGCATATTAGTTTTCATCACATTGATCTCACTGTCCTCCATGTCCTGCTTCTTGATTAACACAGATGCAAAGAAATAGATGGCATCAAAACCATGTAAGACTGATAGGAAAGAGTAATTACTAAAAGTAGTGAGAGAGAGCACATTAATTCTACTCTTCACAGAAAAATGCATAGAAATTTTGAATTTAATAAAATTGTGGAAGCCTGTTGTATGCTTAAATCTGGGTGCTTGTAACTCATGAATGGCCTGTATACTTCTTGGTAGGATTGATGGAAATTTGCTTCCGCTGCAGTTTTGCTTGTTTTGAGATGGCTAATGTGGGATCCACAAACCCTTCACAGATGAAGTGCGGACGTTGGAATCCTAAGAGACTTCTGTTTCCGATGCACGCTCTCGATATACATGATATCAATCATATTAGCAATTTCTAAGTGCCTTTATTCACATTCTTCATTACAAATTCTCGTCACTAATAATGTTGGGCTAACAGAACATGTTTTCTCAGTCATTCCTTTCTTAAATAGTGGGGTCATTTTTGCTATCTTCCAAACTACAGGAATCATTCCAAAATGTAGAGTTTTGGAAATGTGTCGGGTTTTGGGGATTTTATGAGTGTTGAGTCCATCTACAATTCATGCTTCCTCAGAAAAACAGCCAACATAATCAAAGACTTGGCCGTACACGTTCATTCTCCCTGTTCCCATATGGCAGAAGGTACAGAAGCTTGAAATTCAATCAATCAATCAATCAATCAACCTTTATTGTCATCTTGCAAAGCAACAGTTGTACAGTGCAAAAAGAGAAGACGTTTCCCAGGAAATACCAGAGCATCGCACATAAAGCTTAAACATTTCACACATAAATAAAAACAATAAAAAACAATCCAGTCCCTGATAAAAACAATACAATAGTTAAAAGTGCCGGTAAAAAAACCCAGCAACATTAAAATACAAGTAAAAACAGTCATAAATTGGTCGAGGGGCACTGATTTATGGCCAGCCAGAGTATGGTATGAAATTGTCCAGTGCAAAAAAAGCAGCAGAATCAGGTGGAGTGACCTGTTTAGCAGCCTCAACAGCTTCTGGAAGGAAGCTGTTTAGCAATCTGGTTGTCTGGGTTTGATGCTACGGAACTCTTCCTGATGGCAGAGACAGGTGTGTGTGGAGGGGGTGCAGACTGTCCTTTGCAATGCTCAGTGCTTTTTTTCAGGCATCGCTCTTAGAACAGTTCTTCTAACAGAGGTAGGGAGACGCCATGATCCTTCTCTGCTCCCCTCACTACCCTCTGCAGAGCCTTCTGTCTGAGCAGTTGCAGTTGGTGTACCAAATGTTAATGCAGTACTGAGTACAGACCTCCACCGGGCCCCGTAAAAAGTCCTAAGGAGTTGGTGGGGAGTGAGGCCTGTTAGAGTTCCTCGGTGTGCAGTCGCTGATGGGCCTGTTTGACAATCCCAGTGGTTGTCCTTGACTCAGTGAGACTGTCTGTGATTTGCACTCCGAGGAACATTGTGTGTCCTCCACTCTCTCCACCGTGGTGCCACTGATGTTGAGGGCGTGTTTTTTGGCTGCGACTCCTGAAGTCGACAATCATCTCCTTGGTTTTGTCGATGTTTAATTCTAGGCCGCACCATCGCTTCTTCCTGTACAGATGAAAACAAATTTGTTTCACTTCTTCCTGTACATTGTTTCATCCTCTCGACAGATGATCCCACCATGAGTGTCATCTGTGAATTAATAATCTGATTCGGTAACAGTTTTTACCATCAGATTCGGTAACAGTTTTTCCCCTCTGTTATCAGGATTCTGAATGGTTTCCTAAACTAGGGTACGCTCCGATTCACATCTACCCAATCATGGTAATTGGACTTTGTCTTTGGAACTAATCACTACAATGCTGAGAACTATATCTATACTGTCTTATATTTTTTTCTTGCTCACTTATTGTACTGTAGTTTTGACGATTATATTTATGTATGTTAAATTTCTGATTTTGGTTGGCCTAACAACGCAAAGCACAGGTCTCACTAACAGTAATAAACCCAAACCTAATAATATTTCCATATATTTGTTTATTATTTCTTGTTTTTCTCAGTATTTGTGGAATTTCTCCTTTTTAACATTTTTTTTAAACAGTAGAATTTACTGCGTTAATTCCTCATTTCTTATTTCCAATTTTAATTCCCCTGTTTCTTTCCGAATTATAGTATAATACAAGATACAACTATAAACCAACGGGGTACACAAAAGGCTGGAGAACTCACGGTGCAGCAAGCAACTAAGGAGCCGAAGGAGAAGCGGCGATGTTGTCAGGTCGAGACCTTCTTCAGACGGTCAGGATCAGGGAAAACAAGAGAAATGGACGGTGATGTGGAGAGATAAAGAACATGAAAGACAGATATCAAAAAAGTACAATGGATAAAGGGTACAAGCATCGTAAGCTGGATTGTGGTGTGAAACTTCCGCAACTCCCTTGTCAATTCTTCCCTTCCCTCCTGCTCTACCCCTTCCCCGGGCAACTTTCCCTGCAACCGCAAGAAATGCACACATTGTCCCTACACCTCCCCTCTCCACACCTTTCAGGACCCAAGCAGTCGCTTCCAGGTCCGACCGAGGTTCACCTCACCTCCACCCACTCATCTACTGCATCCCTGCTCAAGATGCCAATGAATCTATATCGGTGAGTCAAGCTTAGGGTTTGCGATTTTTCGCCGAACACCCTCACTCGTACGCATTAACCAACCCGACACCCTGTGGCTCCAGCACTTCAATTCCCCCTCCCATTCCGTACCGACCTCTCGGTCCTGGGCCTCCTCCACGGCCAGAGTGACAACCACCGCAAGTTGGAGAACAGCACTCTCATATTTCCGCTTGGGGAGTCTGCAATCCTTGGGGCTTGAACATTGAATTTTTCCAAATTCTGTTTAACCCTGCTGTCTTCCTCTCCCCTTCCCACCTCACCCTCAGCCCTCGGGCCCTGGCATTCCCTCTCTCACTATCTCCACCCCCACCCTATGTACAGCAGCATCTCATTTGTTCCACACCACAAACAGCTACAATGGCTTGTTCCCTTTATCATCGATACTTTTTTGCATATCTTTCATTCATTGTTCTTTATCTCTCCACATCACCGTCTATATCTCTCATTTCCCTGATCCCTGACCAGTCTGAAGAAGGGTCTTGACCCGAAACGTCGCCTATCTCCTTCGCTCCTTAGATGCTGCTGCACCGCTGAGTTTCTCCAGCCTTTTGTGTACCCTCGATTCTCCAGCATCTGCAGTTCCTTCTTTAACACTATATAAGATCAACTCTTTCCTTCACTCGTCTTTTTCTTTTTGCATACCTACATGTCATGTATTTTTAATATATTTTTCTTTAGTTTGCCATCAGTTTCTATTTTCCTTTCTTCAAATTCATGGTTGTTCTTTGCTGAATTTTAAAACATTCCCAATCTTTATGCTTGCATTTTTATTTCCAGGCAACTTTATCAATGTTTTCCTCAGTTGTTAATCTTAGATGATAATCATAGATTGAACACCATCCTTGAGATATCTTTTCTGCCTTGAAGGAATATATATTTGCAGTAAATCATATGCACTGTTTCCTTAAATGCCTGGCCATAGTCAGCCTGCAGCCATAGCATTGCATTTGGTTTTCCATTTTACATAGACAACCTGCCCTCATGTACTTCCTATTTTTCCCGCAAACTACTCCTTCATCGTTACTATTTGGAACATCTTTCCACTGTTGTAGAACCAAAGGTTCGAACAAAAGATATAGTAGCCTTATTGCTTTAGATTGTGATGGAATCCAAACCTGCTATTCATGATACCACAGATAGCCTCACAGGCCAGTTAAGAGCTGCCAGAAATATTCTGAACCTACTCCACCTAGCGTGCTGAATGATGTTTTTACAGGGAAGAGGATGGCATACTGTAGCTCCTTCCAGTACCTATGTGCAACAGCATTTGTTGCTTGTAGATTGTTAATAATTAAGTCAGAAAAGTTTATCTTTCATGTCAATTCGCTTGCAACACGCCACGGGCCACTGCCATGAATGTGCTTCAGGTAACAATAATTTCAGGCAGTGATGATGCAGCAGACTAATTCGTGGTGATGGTTGTTGAAGTTCTCCATTCAGAGCACAGCGGCAATGGTGGTTACCATGAATTTCTTGATTTTCTTTGGTTCTTTAAAAAAAAATTGAAGTTATTTAAGTTTGTTTTCTGACCATCAAAGGGCCGCGAAAGAAAGTGGAATATTAAACATACAATTCAGAGCAGGTGACGTGTATTAGAATGAGACACAATCATTGTTTATGATTTTCCATTTAATGTGCGACTTATGTGCTTATTCAAAAAAAATACATGGTCATTGTAGAGTTAATTAAATTGTGGCAGGTCCCACTGCATGAAGAACTGGTCCTCTTCATATTTGTAGACAAAGGCCTAAAAATATCCATTTATATTTAGCTTTCAAATACATTTAGCATATGCAAGCTGGCATTTCTGGAATAATATTAAGATCTAAAGTAAGAGCTATTGTCAACTGCTGTTACCTGCATTAAAAAAAAACTTTGTGTGAGTAATAGGCTGCTAGCAAATTTATTCATTGGCGAGATTCTAATTGGCCTGTCAATGGTATTAGTTAAGTCACACTCTGCTGGCTGCATAATCCATTTGAAAATACCTGAAATACATATAGACAGCCATTAGCACTGATCTAAGTGAGGTTCTGTCATGTAGAACATTTAATCACAACTGGAGCATAAGCCAAACTACTTATAAATACAAATAAATACATTATTTGTGCAGTTTTTGCATTGTAAGCCATGGACAGTTTTAAACCTCGTTCTTCAGTGTGGACAGAAAGTGAATTAAGAAAATAACCTATATTCAAATGTTTATAGTGACATGTTTCACAAACAAATCTATAAATATATAAATGCATATATTTTTAAATATTGCAATTTAAACATCAATAATATTTGATGTTTTCAATGTTCCGAAACCACATTAGGTTTGGCAAAAAAATTAAATATAATTCCAAGAATTATTTTGGGTTTCTATGCATCAACTAATCAGTATCTAATGTACACAAAAGACTCAGAAGCACAACATTGTAATTTCAGTCATTATCTGATGCCGCTGGAGGGTTTAATTAATTTCTAGTTCCAATTAATCAAGGTGGACATTGAAATATATTGAAGTTATAGTACGGTGGAACTGTTACATACTCATCAAGATAATTTAGCACCCCACCTCACATACCCCACTTCATTTATAAATGAAATGTACAAATCAATTAGTCCAAAAAGGGGCTTGACCACATGGGCGATATTATATCAAAACACGCTGTGTGACAAGCTTGCGGCAAACAGCTCGCTGAAAAACAGGGCAGTGGAACATCGAGTGACACGAGTGGAACACAAACACATCCACGGTCAAAGCCAAGGTGAAAAGACACGATTAGCACCGGTGAACGTAAGTCCAATAAAGAGCTGGGGGGGGGGAGAAGGGGGGGAAGAGGAGGGGAAAGAGGGAGGAAGAGGGGGTGAAGAGGGGGAGGAGAAGTGGGGAAGAAGGGGGAGGGTAAGAGAAGGGGGGGAGGAGAAGAGGGAGGGAGGGGGGGGAGAAGGGGGGAGAGAAGGGGGGAGGAAAGGGGAGGAGAAGTGGTGGGTGGGGAGGAGGGGTAGGAGGGGGGGGAGGGGGTGGGACGGAGCGGGAGAAGGAGTGAAGCCACCTTTTAAAAAAGCCAAAACAAGCCTTTATTAAATATAAGCCCGAGATACACAAAATCTGCGAAGGATTTGGCCATGCATTTAACATACCGTTCGGGTTTCCTTGGTTCTGAAAACTCCGTGCTTAATGTTGTTTTTTCCCCAATGAGCCATTAAAAAAGACTGGTGCGGCCCAGCAAAAGGAGAATAAACTAAAACCTCCCTACTCCGGCTACCCTCGACCACCTATCGAAACTATTACATGTCTACCAATCTATGGTCCGCAGAAAAATTAATCAATGAGTTGAAAAAAATTTATTGCTAGTGAACCCATACAGTAGGCTGCCACTATATCCCATAATGTGGTAAATCCCCTTCATCTGCCATCCTTCTGTGTTCTCAATCCCACGACCACCCGCCCGTCAAACCTCCCACCCTCCATCACCCATCCTTGTTTTCCCTGCTCCTACCTCCCTCCCTCTATACCCGACCACTTGCCCACCCCCTCTCCCTCTATCCTACCACTCAACCCTCGTACGGCGCCCACTTTCCACCCTGCCGCTTCCTAACCCCCTCTCCCCACCCCCTTGCTCGCGATATATCCGTCCTCCTCCTTCCTTCCCATCGGTAGTTATCCCTCCCTCCGCCCCCCTATGACTCTTTATCCCTTCCCAAATCCTCCCCGCTCTTTCCGATAGGTCTGTGGTTCCCCTCATACCTCACCTCTAACAGCCCTCAGATTCCGGGCACCTCCACCCTCATTCAAATGAATTTCCCCCCAAGTCTGGCCCTCCTAAAGTAGTCTAATTCCCTTCCCTGCCTCCTTCCCCCTCGCCCTTCAGGCTCCGTTTATCCCTCCCCTTAAGTATTTATCTTTTTATCCGCAACGCTCCTGGATCCATCCCCCCCCTCTCCATTTCGCCATCCAAACCCATGTTTTCGGCACGCTCATGCGCGAACCTTGAAGGAGACACACCAGGAGACCACCAAGCAACAATGTGGTGTCAAGAGGCGATCGCAGTCCCTCCTGGCACTCCGCCTAAAAAGTCGCCTGAGTGGAGAGGCCCATAAATTGTGCACATAGCATGTACAATCCCAGTAATCGCGATCTCTGGAAATGCGATTGGTCCTGTTTTGACACCGTACTGTTCACTCCTTTCCTTTCTACAATATTCTTGAGATTATATCACCATTTGGTATCATTCTCTATTCAGTGCATTTCGATATAATGACCTTATTCTTTCCCATAGTAAATTTGCAATAGATCCGTTGTCAAATTTTGGAGTGCATCATGAGACCTTTCCATGCCATTATGGAAATATTTCCTCCCTTCCTTCCCCCCCCCTCCCCCCCTCTTCGTTCCCCTTCGTTTTTCCCTCCTTCTTCTGTCTCCACTTCCTCCCCCTCCTCCCCCCCCCCCCCCTCTTTTTTATTTTTTTTTATTTTCTTATCTTCAGTCATAATCCTCCTGAGTTTTGGCATTAAAAATAATGGTAAGGCAGTCAACACCAACAATTATGACTGAAATAAATTAGCTGTGAAAATATGTGAGTTCATACATAAGCAGTTAAACACAAATCAAGAGAATTAATTAACCCTACCATCATTGGGCTGTGCCTATAACCAAAACTTGCCACTAAAACACATTGCTAAAATTACGACAACACTGCAAAGGAAAGTTGCTGACTAAACACATCAAAAAAAT